>JAFIRS010006374.1:0-38534 GCA_018342105.1 Gonioctena quinquepunctata
CCTCCGATACATTATTATTAGTGGGGAATAATGCAGATGTCACGGCCCATGCAAAGCAGCATTGGTCTTCATTTTTTTATGTGACAACACCTTTTCTTCTCTCAATGAATTCGGGAAGTTTCATGTATGATGATCCGCCAAGTGGACTGTATTTGTTTATGTTCACCTAAAAGGAACATAATTTTCACAACTCCATCCCGAAAATTACTTTTATTAAACCTTTCATCATTGGACAAGCAATTATAACTACAAACCTGAATCACGCTCCTCAAACTCCGTACTTTGGGCAATTATAATGTCACGAAACGCATCAAATAATCCATTCAAATCAGTTGATCGATCTGCTATACGATTGGGAGAATTGAATGATTTTATATCTGTCAATTCCTGTGTTTGAATAACATAACTTCCAAATACTTCCATGTAGACCTAGATGGAGTTGTGTAGTTTGATGTTGTTTTCCAATAACTCGAGTAATTTAGGCTTGATATCGTTTAAAAAAGGTGCATACTCTGGATACATATTCTCACTAGATACTCTGTAGCTGGAAATGCGACACTTGAATGCATTTTAATGAGGGTGTACACCACCTCCCAAGTGAACACATGAATTCGTCCTGTGTGCGAGTGTTCTATTGTGAGGATTGACTTGACAATATGGAAATGTCACATTACAACAATTACATGTATAGAGTGGTGCAGGTGGTGAGTCATCGCCATTGTTCAATTTAACTCGTTTCACTGAAGGACCTCCCTGGCAAGTTTCCCGTTGATGTCGACGAAGATTATCACTACGGGTGAAAGCTCTACCACAATCACACGAATACATTTCAACAACTTGTTTTCAATAGCTCACTGGAGGAGACACTGATTCGAAATACTCTTCTCCTGGAATATTTCAGTGAAATACCCCCACCATACAACAAGTCCGATGCGATGCGCAATCTGTATGGATTTTGAGGAGATTCTCTTGATATTCAACGCACTCATCAATACTCGCAGTTCACTCTTAGCTCTCTACAGGACAAACGCCCTCCTCGCTTGGAGAGTACAAGGATTCATGAAGGTCATGACTACACAGAATATGTATGCCTACACCACAACTTTAGTCAAGGTCAAACAAACATCGAGATCAAATCTTAAGGTTGCCGAAACAATCCCAACATCAAAACTCAAGGTCAAATCTCAAAGTCAAAACTTAATGTTATGAATCTCAAGGTCAAACTCAAGGTCAAAACTGAAGTCGAATCTCAAAGTCGACGAAACCCCATGTCAAAAACTCAATGACAGATCTCAAATCTCAAAGTAAATCTCAAGGTCAAACACACACACATTGCACACCTGCAACCATTCAAGGTCACACGTGACGTCATAGTGGTGGGGGGAGAGCCAGAACCGGCTTAAATCTCCTACTTGTATACCTCGATTTGAATGATGTTTGTGGTGTTAGGTCAATCTTTACTTAGCTGGTGAAGATTCAAGCCCAGACTCCACAATTTTATGGTATTTTTCAATTCTAGCACCATGTTTAACCAAAATACTATTCTTATGCTTTTCATAAATGTGTAAAACTGTGTCAATATTTTCTTCCACCGAATCCTCGTATGGAACTAGTTATTCTTTTCAAGTGTCATGTCCTTCACGGACGTTGTCTATCATTATTTTAATTTAAGTTTTGTTGACTGCTCTTCCATACAAACTTCATGTGTTAACGTCATAACACTCTCGCAGGCTTTCTTGGACTTCCTTTCGCTCATATTTCACCTCCAATGAAGTTTTATAGAATTATCTATTTTGTTGTTCCTCATGATATGGCCAAATCACCCGAATACTCACTTTTTTACTTCAAACATTATATCGGCTTCAGTTCCAAATATTTTTGAGACTGTGATGTTAAGGACTTTATCAGTCCAATATATTTTGAGAATACATCTGCAACACCACATTTCAATTGGGGAAATAAGCGATAGACCTCGTCGCATCTGCGCCACATACAGTGCCTTCATTTCAAAACTTCCCACTCCTATTATTTCTTTTAGCAGGGAAAATTTCCTGTAGGGAAAAAACACGTAAATTGAGATATGGAGGGGGAAGTTCAAAACCAGTGCCAGTTGTATTTTAGGTTGAATCCCCCTACCCCTTGCTACCCCCACTTAATAATTTTAAATGGCACCCCCACACTTGTAACACATCATTTTAAAGATCTTGAAAATCCTCACTCAACCCCGTTTAGAAAACTGAAATTGGTTGATCAGTTCTCGTAAAATAGGGCAAAAAGAAAATAAATATAACAAAATGCAAAATGAATTAATAAATTTATGAAACCGCTACCACTGACTCAATAACGGTATGTGTATGTTTCTTTTTTACACAGAGTTTCTTGCGTTAGCTGAAAGTGAGATATGGGCACACAGTTTCTGCTTGGCTTCAGTTAAAATTAAATGGTGAAAACACGTATCAGACTTAGTTATTCCTGATTTTAAACTGTTTGTCAAGTGGTGTCAGTTGCACTGACAGTAATACAAATCGTAATGGTATACACTTTACAAGAAAGAACTGAAATTATTTTTATTTATGGTGCTGAAAATAGGTGTGCTCGTATGACAGCCCGGGTTTTTAATGAAATTCATGCAGGCCAAAATGTGAGTCATCGATATGTTCTAGACCTTGTTCAAAAATTTGAAGAGACCGGTTCTGTGTGCAACAAAGCAGTAAAGCAGCCGAGAGTTCTGACTGAAGCCGCACAGATTGAGATTTTCGGCCAATTCGCCATTGAGCCGACTACGTCAATTTCGAAAGTCGCTAAGTTAGTAAATATTTCAGTTGGTTCTATACACAAAGTTTTAAAACTAAACAAGTTCTTTCCTTACAAAATGAGTATTCATCAGCAACTCAGTGAGGATGACTATGATAGGAGAATTGAATTTTGTGAACTAATGACTGCGAGAATTAAAAATGACCCGAATTTAATAAAAAATATTTGCTTCAGAGATGAATCAACTTTTTTTCTTAATGGCTTTGTAAATGAGCATAACTGTAGAAACTGGGATAATGAAAATCCACACTTGTTTCGAGAGGATCATACGCAATATCCACAAAAAATAAACGTCTGGGCTGGAATTCTGGGAAACGAAATAATTGGCCCTATTTTTATTGGAGAAAATTTAACGGGTCAATTGTATTTAAACTTATTGGAAAATGTTATCGATCCACTCATAACACAGTCCTTGGAAAGCCAAGTTGATGAAGGAGACAACCCGCTCTTGGATGAACAAAATTTACATTTTCAACAGGACGGCGCACCGCCACACTACGCATTGCATGTCCGACAGTGGCTCGATCAACGGTATCCTGACAAATGGATTGGCAGAAGAGGCGCTCTGGAATGGCTGGCGAGATCTCCGGATTTGACGCCATTGGATTTCTTTCTCTGGGGTTATTTGAAGACAATGGTATACAAAACTCCCCCGCAGGACATTCAGGATCTAAGACACAGGATTACTGCCACATGCAGACAAATTACTAACGAAACATTTACAAACGTCCGACAGGAATTCGAGAATAGATTGTACTATTGCTTAGCTACCAATGGTGCACATTTTGAACACCTAATAAAGTAAGGTACATTTATTTCATGCAATAGCTATTATTTTATTTTTTATTCTAATTCATTTTCTTTTTGCCCTTTTTACGAGAACGAATCAACCAATTTCTGTTTTCTGAACGGGGTTGAGTGTGGATTTTTAAGATCTTTAAAATGATGTGTTACAAGATAGGGGGTGCCATTTAAAATTATTGAGTGGGGGTAGCTAGGGGTAAGGGGGTTAAACCTAAAATACCACTGGCACTGGTTTTAAACTCCCCCTCGATATCTAAATTGACGTGTTTTTTGCCTACGACAAATTCTCCCTGCTAAAAGAAGTAATAGGGGTGGGAAGTTTAAAATGAAGGCACTGTATAGTAGCATCAACAAAACAGATCTAAACTGAAATTTCTGACAATTCTGTAGTATTAGCGTCCTTCACTTGAAATTGGGTTTCGAGATAGCGGGAATAGGACACAATGAGTAGTCTGAATATCAAATTGCCGACGTTTCGACGTTTATTTGGCGTCTTTATCAAGGCTGAAAATACATGAAATGTTTAATATCTTGTTAATGTTAATGTTAATAAAAACATGATTGTTAAAAGTTAACACACAAGGGAACAAAAATATGGTAAAAAAAAACAACAAACAACTATCACCAAATGGTCACAACATATAAAATAAAATATAATATACGAAAAGTGACATTAACTATTAATCCTGCAGGGAAAAAAATAAAGACATATCCAATAAAACGGCACTAGCACTACATCATTTCAATGAGAGACATGAATTCAATTTTGAAGAAGTCAAAATCGTGGACAGAGAAAATAATCACTATAAGAGAAATATCAGCGAAATGGTCCAAATATTCCAGAACGATACCGTGAACATGAGAACAGATACAGATAGATTGAGCGTTTGGTACAACCATCTTTTAAATGAATATAAACAATTTTTCCGCAATGAACCAGACTAAAGGGCCCGTCTAATTCCAGGTGTTCTCGTTCGAGAATACCGTACTACGCGACAATATGTGCTTATCATCTGCTGTTGCTGTTTGTGTTTTTCTTTTGGGTTTTTAAATAGTTGTAAGTTTTTATAAATAAAGAAATCTATTTGGTGCTCATCTCCGTACTATCAATATGAATTCTATTTTCGACCATAGTGTTCCAGAAATTTTATTCATACCAACAAATCCGTCATTTGATAAACCATGTGGACTTTCAGTGAAATAATCGATCTATTGGAAAACAATTTTGTCTGACCCATTCAAAAAGTAGATCTTTATTTGCTTTTATTTGCTATTATTTTAATCAATAGTTGATGTCACTTCTCGTATCTTGTTATATTTTATTTTATATGTTGTGACATTTGGTGATAGTTGTTTGTTGTTTTTTTTTACCATATTTTTGTTTCCTTGTTTGTTAACTTTTAACAATAATGTTTTTATTAACATGAGATATTAAACATTTCATGTATTTTCAGCCTTGATAAAGACGCCAAATAAACGTCGAAACGTCGGCAATTTGATATTCAGACTACTCATTGTGTCTATTCCGCTATCTCGAAACCCAATTTCTGACAATATCTGGCTCATTTTCCTGAAGGCAATTTTCGTCTGTTCGTCGTGTTATGTCAATTAAGCTACCTCAATCAGTACTACCTAATGGAGAACCCATTATGTTTATAGTTTTCTAGCTACCCCAATCCATGGATATTTCATTTCATATTGAGAAAAGCTTAAGGAGCTCCTTTGCTAATTGAGCATTGTGACCACTGGAAAATAATTCCATATTTTCTGATTTTTCAAATGAATCCAAGTCATAAAAATTACTAACTCTTAACTAAAAAGGTGTAGTAAGCCTTTCACCACAATTATCTTTTCCATCTCAATGACAACTCTCGACAACCTAATACAAATTGTACTTGTCCCATCTAGAATATTACTCAAACCAAATAATGTACTATCATTTTATTTGTTCATCTACCTATCATGTAATATGCATAAAGTTGAATACTTTTTGAACATTTTCTGTTTGTATTCTTTTTGGTTAAACATTATGCGGTCAGATAAAATTGGAATATACGGGAATTACACATCTGTAACTGAAAGATAAACTTTAATCATTAATTTTGCCGTTGAAGTTAACTTTTTGTGAGGTATTCATGTTGGAAAGGGAAAACATTCTCAATTCAATATTGAAAAGAAAGGGTTTCCAGTATATTGAAAATAAATAATGAAAATCGAGCTATTTTTGTTATCTCTAACAGAAAACAGCTCCTTTCCCCGCAAGAGCATACGCAGAACCATAAACAACATCTGACAGATATTGAATGAGAAAATAAAACATCCAAAAGTGAAAATAATTTATTTTCAACACTCAATTGATAACGTTTCCGTTTTCAATATACCTTGTTTCATTTTCAGTTGGTGAATGAAGCAGCTAAATACAGATATAGATCCGGAGGGATATTCGACTGTGGTAAATTGACTGTGAGAGCACCTTGTGGAGCTGTAGGACATGGTGCCCTATACCATTCTCAAAGTCCAGAGGCCTATTTCGCCCACACCCCAGGACTGAAGGTAGGGATGGATAATTTATAAAAATTTGTATATGGTTGAATCCACCGGGGAAGTTATGTTTCATGGAGAAATATTATTTGCCACTAACTCTCGTTCACGAATTTTGTAGGTTACTTTTAACGCAGACAGTGGCGTAACTATAGGGTGACAATCCGGGCAAAATAATTATGATAGCGTTTGTACGATTTATTGGAAAGAAACTACAATGTTGGTTGACCTTCTCCACATCCCATGAATTTGATACGTATAGTTGCGCTACTGAACGCAGAAGATCTCAAATTCCTTCCTTGTTCTGCATTTTCACAAGTTCTCATTGTTAGTTTGTGGAGACCAAATATTGCCATCGAATGGCCTTCTACCACCTATCCCGTTTATTCGAAATATAGTCTTTGTAGTGATATAATGATCGGGGCTATAATAGATTCTCCATTCCCTCCCAGTATTTGGATCAATGAAACAACGCTCGCCACCACTTCAGCTCAACCTTGTACAATCTCTAAGTAATTGGGAATTCAATTTGAGGAACAATCAACCCGGTTGTGAGACCCTTTAAACAAGTCGACCTGTATAGTTATAATCTTAATAAGCAAATGACAATTCTGGGAATAATGGTGACCGTGACGAAGTCTGAATGGGTAGAATTCAAATTTCAGTTAAACATCAACGCAACATTCCATCTCCTTTCATCCTCGGTTGGTTGCTAGGGTGCTAACGAACCAGATTGCTCTTTTTACCATCGCGACCTGTGGAATGGGTTTGTTTCTCTTGCGAGGTATATGCCATTTTCAAGATCGAATTGTGTAGCTTCAGAATGATGAAGCATATTTGGTATGGAAGATCCCTGGGACGAATATCATAAAATAGTCAAGTCAAACTTCAACAGGGCGTTTTCTATTAGAATTTTGAAAGAGAAATAAAAAAAAACCGTGGATAACCGAAGGACTTCGATTATCAGCTGAAAATATGAGTTCCTTGCACCAAATTAGGCATCCAATGACAACTATTACAATAGATACAGAAACATTTACAGAAGAGTTATAAAAAAGCTAAAAATTATACTATTCAAGCAGAATAGTTGAGTCTGCAAATAATCAAAGGGGGACTTTGGCAATCTAAGAAGGAAAAAGCAGATAGAGCAAAAACAAACTTATTAAACTCATTCTATTGTTTCGTAGCAGCCAAACTGTCGAAGAATATTACTGTAAGAACTGATCCATTGTTATTCTTGGAAGAAAAATATTTCAAGAATCTTTTTCTTTCAATCCCACAGAGATTCTTGAAATTAAAAATAAATCTTCCGGGTGGGATAATATTTCTCTTAGAATTATAGGAAAATTGTGGATAGCGCAGTACGAATTTTGGCGAATGCAATCAATATTTCCTCCTCTAGAAGATCAGTTCAGTCCTGTTTAAAATTGCCACAGTTACTTCACTATATAAAGGTCGAGACCATGATATTCTCGCTAATTTCAGACCGATTTCCTTGTTACCCATTCTATCATTGAAAACTTGGTAAAAAAGTTCAAATCCTTCTTGAGGAAGTTTAACATATAGAGTCCCAATCAGTTTGGTTTCAGAGCCTCAAAAAGTACAGATGATGCTATTTTTGCATTTCTGGAAAACATGTACCTCAATCTGAATGATAGAGAGGAAGCTGCGGCAGTATTTTGTGACTTCAAGGACTAACGGTAGAAAATTAACTTTTATTTTCAAAATATTGTAACAACATATAAATTCTATTTTGACCACACCGACTTGTTTTCTCAAACAAATTTACCATAAACTTCGATTGATACATGGCGATCGTCTTTACTTTCCCTTGAACCTAATTTACTAATGTCCAAAAGAATTTGCAGCTTTGAATGTCTGCGACCTGATTTTCTCCACTAATGTGAGAAACGACAAAAATTCCATCAGCAACCTTTTTTCGAATAAAATAATAACGCACGTTATATGCTTGGACCTTTTGTGGATTTTTAATGAGAAGAGGAATAGGAGTAAGATATAAAACCTATATTAGAACAACATTGGTAATGCCTGTGCTCGCAGGCAGCCTGCTGTTGAGATGTCCTAGGTCAGGCCTAAAATCACGCCCAAGTGAATGGGTAAATACGCTGTTAGGAAAGGAAGTATTGTAAGCCGGTTTTTGTTTATTTAAATTTTATTTTCCGGTAAATGTCACAAGTGGAAATTAATAGCATGTGAAATTGAAATATTTTGAATTTTGGAAACCCAGTCAAAAAGAGAATAGGTGCATAAGCGCAAGCAGGAGGCATCATACAAAACCTGAATTTTTACAAAAAACGAAAACGAATATGGAAAAGGCTACCTGTTAAAATCAACAGGGGCCACCCCTTCGCCCTCTAGGAGGGCAAGCTGGTGGCAAACACATCCCCAAACGCATAGAAAACCGTAGCAACACATCCCTCTTCAACTCCATCCCCCTTACACCACGGAAGAGGAGCAGAGAATGATTGTTTTATTGTACATATTAGTTAAGTTTTATATATCATGTAAATAAGAAATAATAAATATTATTGGATTGGATTGGATTGGAGTGGTAATGCCTTGATTTGTTTGAAAATATGAACAGGATGTTCATAAAATCAGATGATCGTGGAAGCGTGAAATAGATTTTCATCGACAAAAATATATTGAAGACCTAGTGAATGCGATGCCTCTCTTGCGTCAATGTTACAATTGATTTTCTCTTGGAAAACATTGCCTCATTCATCTATATGAGTTCTAAATAAAGATTGGAATGGAAAATCGAATAACTATACGAATGAAAATGCAAATTTTCAGTTTCAGATTCTTTCTTCTGAGTTAGGGTCCTTTCAGAATATTTATCAGATGTAGTTCAATGTCCAGCGTGGCTTTAGCCGGGAAAGTAGTTGTTTTCTATTAGACATTCATAAAAAATTACTTCAGTTTTATCGTGGATTTTTCAATTCACAGAAAAATATTTCTATTAAATATTCAATTGAGAATGTTTCCCTTTTCAACGTGATACCCCACAAGAGGTTATCTTGAACGATGAAAGATAGTGACTAAAGTTAATTTTTCAGTCGCAGATGATTCTACGTCTGATTTTATGAACATCCTGTTCATATTTTCAAACAAATCTATCTATCATACTCCATGATAGGTTTTAATGTCAAAAAAACACTGATTTCAAAATGTCTCTCCAAAAGAAATGTTTCTTACATTCTTCCATCTTTGTAAAGTGAGATTGCTTCTAGAAAATGTGTTTCCCATTTCTTCCGGTCTTCCTGATGATCGTGGAAGCGTGAAATAGATTTTCGTCGACAAAAATGTATGATTTTCTGGTGAGTACTGTCTCTTGGAAAACATTCTTCTTTGCCTTATTTATCTATATGAGTTCTCAATTGAGACTGGAATAGAAAATCAAATAACTATCTGAATAAAAATGCAAATTTTCAATTTTAGATTTATGGTCCTTTCAGAATATCTATCAGATGTGGTTCAATGTCCAGCGTGGCTTAAGCCGGGGAAGTAGTTGTTTTCTGTTAGACATTCCATAAAAAATAACTTCAGTTTTATCGTGGATTTTTCAAATAACAGAAAAATGCCGTTTTGCATCCCGTCTTTTTAAGCTTTTGTACTACTGCCTGAATCTTCTCACAGCATGAGATTTCCATTGAGTTGGCCCACTTCCGCTTCTAGAGTTTGCCGCCAGCCGACCGGTACATAGATTTGAGTTAGAGGATAGAATAAAGTTGTTAAGATTGACTTGTAATTGGATATCTCAATTACTTAGTGCTTTAACTAGAACGACCTATTGAGCAGCCAGCATCCAGGTTTGAAACCCAGTCAAAGGCAAGTAAAGTCTGTCCTACTGATCCCTGGAGTGTTTTATTTCTTCACTGAGGCTGCGGGTTGGGTTGCATTTGTTTTTTAGGTTGTTTGTTTTTTACAGTTGGTTGAAAACCTCAACTTTCTAACTTCAACACAAAAAATAACTTAAAAAACAATAAACCTGAAAAGAAAAGTTTTATCGCCGATAGGGATCAAACACGGAATAATCCAGTATAATTGGAAATACATTCGAAACTATTGGTTATTGGACTTCAAATCAGGATATCTTCCTCTCAACAATATAAAAAATTCAGGCATTTCCCACATAGATCACTTTTCCATAAGGTTTGAGCGGGGTCTTTGCTGACAATTCCACTCGTGGACCTTCTGCCACCAGCATGATCAGCATCACTTAACACCTCCAGTGATATTCCAGACTTTTCATAAAATATTCCATCATCGTTTGAACCGATCAAATACTCCATGATTCTTTTCACCGCATGCCAGTCACTTCTTTTCGGATTTTCCGTTGCTTGAGTTACAAAATTCACAGAAAAAGCAATGTCTGCCTTCTGCCGATTGCGCTATAGCCATATGAATTATAACTACTACGTCGAATTGAACTGTCGACTTCCAACGAATTGGGTTAACTACTTTTATGGAAAATTAATTGGTATGGGAAACGGTAGAGAGGCCAACAAGGTTTGCAATGTTGTAACCTATCGATTATTTATTGGGTTTCTGATATTCACTATTTTCAGGTAGTTATCCCAAGGAATCCAATCAAGGCGAAAGGTCTTCTATTGAGTTGTATTCGGGATCCAGATCCTTGTTTGGTCTTGGAACCAAAAATTTTGTACAGGGCAGCGGTTGACGAAGTGCCAGTTGAAGATTACCAGCTGCCAATTGGCAGGGCTGACGTTCTGATAGAAGGTAAGCCTAAAAATTAAAAAAAAATATCAATAACAGTCCCAGGAAGAATATTGTATTTTACGTTTGGTAGGTTGGGGATGAAAATGGGTTCCATTTTATCCTGAATATGTGAGACATATGAAATCCCAATATGGTGATCAATATATTTAAATGGAGAGAACAAACAAAATTAGTATCATTGAATAGGTTTTTTCGATACCTTTTAAAAGAGGTGTCGCTTGCCGTAGGGTTCCATTTATAATTATTGGTCACAATGGCCTTGTGACGTCATCTTTGACGATTTCGTCATCTATCATCACTAGTAGGGAAGTTTACAACCTTTAATATTCAGTTTCCAAATTTCACTTGTTTATGTATAATCGTTCCAAAAATAAGAGGGGGGGAGGGGACTTTTGAGAAGCACTGTATATACTTTTTTTCATAACGTTATGACTATCTTCTACTAATTATAACATATAATATAGATAAATGTTTACGTTATATCAACTATGAACCAAATTAATATCAGGATTTGTATGATAAAAATTATCTCGATTTTTTGTTTCTAAATAAGGAAGCGAATGTAACAAATTCGGAATATTTCAAAACATTGAAAGTGTGAATTGTGTGTATTCCTCAATCTACTGACCTTCAAATTCGATTGATAGCTTTTTCTGAAACAATCAAAATAGAAAATGAGGGCTTTTTCATTTGATACGAATACGATTTTACAATGAAATCAGAAATGATAGCGAAAATTGTGAAGCCTTGCAAATATTAGTCACTTCCAAAAATGGGGAAAAATCGTTAATAACTTCCATTCCATGAACAAATGTTTGAATTTGAATTTTTTGAAATCTAAGGAACTACCTTGAAAAGTTAAAAAAAACATCAGATAATACTGAGTGATATGAACTTGAACCTACTAGATTGTTGTAGAGTTGTATTGATCACATTAATATTCGGACTGCGTGTACTCCAAAGGTCCTGAAAAAAGCGTATTATCTAAATAATATAATTGATGAAGAAATGTATGAATAGTACGAAGATTAATTCGTAAATGATGGCCCTCTGTAGGTATCATTTGAGAAAAAAACGATTTGTTAAAAATGCGTTCAGAAAATTTCAATTCCTGCTGTAGGATTTGTTATTGATCTTTTCGATGAAATGACTATTACTATGAGTTACTGATGTAAATCAGTATAGATTTTAACCTGATTGAGAAATTATTTTTTTTTAATTTTAAAATCAAAATTTGGCAACACTGTCGTATGTAATTTGAGCCGTAGAATCCAAAAAACATCAAACATACAGAGTGTTCTATTTGAAAAATCGAAGTTGGTGGCTATTCTGCAAAAACCGGAAGTCGGCTATTTTGTTTTCATATGTTTGTTAATTCTAAATTGTGTCTCATATCTATGAATAGAATTTCATTCAAATCGGTTGATAAGTGGAGGAGATATAGGCATGGCCCCAGTCCCATTGTCACCCGGTATACCACAAATTATAAATTTGAATGATTCAACTTGTATAAAGGAATATGAGATAAGACTTTCTTCTTCCTGAAAAATCTCAAATTTTATTTTTTGTTCGATAAAAATTGCTATACCACCTCCCCTTGATTTGTAATTTTTAATATTATAATAACATTGCTCTTCCTTGGTTACCCATGTTTCTGAGATTACTACAAGATTTGCCTTACATTAATTTATTATTATTTCAAGTTCATCAATTTTATTCTATATCGACCTGGCATTAATATACATAATCTTCTATGATTTATCATCTTTTGAAGAAATATCAGAAATTGACTGATGTTTTTTAACTTATATATATTCCAATCCATTTCAACTACTGAAATTAATATTTGAAAAATTTAGCCTTTGAAGAAATTTGTATGTTTCACATAGTTCCTTTTCAGTCGCCATATGATTGCTTGGATAATTTTTTTATATTTTTCATTTGACAAACAACAGTTATGTCATTTTTGATCACTAGTAATTTTACTGCAGTTTTTTCTATCATGATTATCCCCATAACAAGAGCATATCCTTTCATTTCTACATTTGTATGTACCATGATTCAATCCAAAACAATTCATACACTGGGTTATATCATTATTTTCGTAAACCAAATAAGACTGCCAACCAAAATATAACCTAAATCCAGAAATAGAAATTTTCTCGAATGATGTTCCGTTATCTTGGGCAAATATAGTGTTGACTATTTCTTTGTTCTATGTATTTTATGAAATCAATTTTGAATAAATTATCTTGAATTATATTATTTTGTTTCTTGAATTGTTCTTCAACCTCACTATTTGATAGTTTTTCTGTAAATTTTACTCCTACAATTTTTATCCTTGGATTTTTCAAAGTGTTCTCTTCAATATAATAATCCTTCTTCATTTTTGTTGTGATTTCTTTCTTCAGCACTTCCAGATTAGATTGGTCGTAACATTTTATCCCAATGGTTCCATCTTTCTGACTATCTATTTTATCAATTTTAATCTTTAGTTCCGTGGGAGTTTTTATTTAAATCCAACATGGTTTCTTTCAATTCTTGCTGTTTGATTAGTTTTAAATATAATGTTGAATTTTGAAGTTGTTTTGGAATTTGGAAAATCACCTTGTGAATGTCCTGATCTAACAGCCTCAGAGTAAGATTTGTCCAAAATGGTAGTTGTCTGATTTGTTCGCATATTTTCAACAAGTGATATTTTTTCATTCATTCTGCTCAGAATCTCTATAATTGTATCTTTCTCTACTATATTTGATGTGATCAAGTCATAATTTGTTTAAGGCCTTTCATTTTCTTTTGAAAGTTGTTTAATGTAATTGTCTTTTTCAGTCAGCAACATTTCTTTTGATTCAAGTATATTTAGTAGATACGAGTTCATTTTTCAGTTTTTCATATTCATTTTTCAGGTTTGAATTTTCACCTCAATATTTTTCACATGCACTAATAGATTTATTGTAGTCAACTTGAATCATTTCACTTCCACCTCCCTAATTGAACTCCATTAGAAAGCTTGTGTTTTCAACCTTTTTCTTGGTTTTCTTCATTGATCTAGCAAATAAATAACATGTTCTACCCTTTTATCATAATTACTTTCCTAACCATACTAAGAAGACTTCCAGTTATCAATAGTCCCCATGGTCGGTAAATAAATCAACCACTTAAAAATGTACATAAAATTTCATCGGGTGCAAATGGTGTAGAAAATTAATTTCTCACACTCTGTACCTTTTAACATTATTCTTATTCATTTCAGGAAGTGACGTCACTCTCGTTGGCTGGGGGACTCAAGTACATGTGCTCAAGGAAGTTGCGCAGCTAGCGAAAGAAAAATTTAAGATATCTTGCGAAGTTATCGATCTGGTGTCCATTTTGCCATGGGATGTAGAAACTGTTTGTAAGGTGAATATGACTCCACTCCTTAATAACTTTTATAGTTTTGTATTCGTCAAATGATATGTTTTTTTAGTCGGTGAAAAAAACTAAGCGGGTTCTCATTTCACACGAGGCACCTTTAACTGGAGGATTCGGCGCAGAAATATCTGCTACCATACAGGTAAATTGTCATTATTCAATATTAGTACTTAATTTCGTGAGTTAAATTTCTGAAAACTATTGTTTCTGCAACCATATCAACTGTTAGCGGTAGTACAACAAGTTAGTTATTAGTTTTTATTCATTGAATTCCCGAATTGTTATCGGTTTCTCAAACAGATACTAAATACTCTCAACTCGAGTTGATTAAACAAAGGTAACTAAATATTTACGGGAAGTGTTATCTCTAATTTTGAATAATAAGCCAATTAGTGGGTAACATTTATGTACCCATTTCTCTATATATTTATTTCACGATAATTTTTCATCAACATACAGTGCTGCTTTTAATAGCCCCCCCCCTGTTAACTTTTGAACGGTTCGACGTAGAACAATGACAAAAAAAAAAAACAATTGAATTATATCACCGATACTACCTTTTGAAATGAAAAACATTGTGATTGCCCGATCGTTGGCGCGAGGGGACACATCAACTTAAAAATTTCGAATAGCATGGGAGGTCAAGTAGCACATCGTTGAAAATATAACTCAATTCTCTTTTCAGCAATCTAGTTTTTTTTTAAATTTAGTTGATACGTACAATATGCATTTGAAATGTCAAGTATAACAAAATTTAAAATGCATATTGTGAAAAAAAAAGATTTGACAAAATAAAAAACTAGATGGTTGGAAAAATAATTGAAATATATTTTCATAGATGTGCCATTTTTGAGTTGATGTGCTCCCCCGCACCATCTGTCGAGCAATGACAATGTCTTCTATTTCAAAGAGTAGTATCGGTGATGTCGAAGCGTTCAAAAGTTAACAGTGAGGGTTGAAGGGAAAGGGGGGGAAATATAAAAATTCGCACTCGCAATTGTGATTCCGTAGAAAAACCATAGTTGAAAGACAAATCGAATTACTTTTTCAACGATGTGCAAATCGACCTATATGTTTTTTCGAAATTTTCAAGTTGATGTGCCCCCAGCGCCCTCTGTCGAGTAATTGTAATGTATCTTCTCTCAAAAAGTAGGACTTTTAAAACAATTCAATAAATTCCATGTCTCGTTTCATCAAACCGTTCAAAACTTATTGAGGTAACGGTACTGAGTGGGCCAAATTGGACACTTTTGAAGTGAAAGTCCTGCTTTCCCTTCAGATAGATAAAAACTGATGGCTGTGACTGAGGGTCAATTTGTATGACAAACTTAATGGTGAAAACCGCATATCGATATCTATTATCATTTCTCAGTTACATGTTTTTCGAAATTGTGTAACTTTTTTCCTGTCAAAAATTCTTTGTTTCTATGACAGTATTTCCAAAGCACTTTTTTACGTAGAATTCAATGGTATAAGTAATTTATTTTCTAGAATCATATATCAATAGTTATTAATAGGGAAAAAATTTTTTTTTAAGTGAGAACCTGTATATTCCTGCATATTTTAATAGAACTTGAAATTAGCATTCCAAAAATGTAGCACACTCGATGTTTTGCTAGAGTCACCTTTGAAATGTAGAGCTTTTAGGTTTTTTCATGTAGACTTTGAAACGCACACTTTGAACAAGTAGGCTTTGGACGACGTGGCGATAAAACAGAATGCAAATGTTTATTGGTAGCTGCCAATTTGGCCCACTCGGTACAATTCAGATCCGCACTTATATTTGACATTTCAAATGCATATTGTGAAAAAACGTTTGAACAAAATAAAAAAAAATAAGATGGTTGAAAAGAGAATTGAATGATCTTTTCAACGATGTGCCACTTGACCCCCATGCCATTTGACATTTTCAAGTTGATGTGTACCACTCGCCATCTATTGGAGAATCATAATGTCTTTCATTTCAAAAAGTAGTATCATATCATCAATACGTTTTTTTCATTGTTCTATGTCGAACCGTTCAAAAATTAACGGGAGGGGGGCTATTAAAAGCGCCGCACTGTATAATGCACAAACCCCTAACAGGTTTGAATTTTCAGAAAGATTATTGCAATAATTAGCATTATATTATTGAAAAGGGAAACATTCAACGTCCACCGTGTGCTTCAGAAGTGGAAGTAGTTGTTTTCTGTCAGATATCCAGAAAACCCTAATTTTTATAGTAGATTCTTCAAGCTCCAGAAATATCTCTATTTTCAATATTCAATTGAGAATATTTTCCTTTTCAACATGAATACCTCCCAAGTGGTTATCTTTGAAATATGGAAAATAGTGACTAAAGTTTATCTCTCAGTCGTAGATGATTACACATCTAATTTCATGAAAACCCTGTTCAAAGAAATCAATCTAGCTTTATGTTTTTGCTATCAAAATAAAATAATGTCCTAGTTTCATTTTGAAAAAGGAAACTTTCTCAGTTGAATATTGAATATAAATATTTTTCTGAAAATTGAAAAATCCATGATAAAATTGATTTTATGAACACCCTGTTCTTATTTTCAAACAAACCAAGTCTTATTTCATAGAATTTTTGGAATGAGTGAAATTATCTGCTGAGAAGAAAATGTTTGTATCATCTGAAAATAATTTTGAGTCACCTGTTAGTTTCAATTTCAATATACAGTGCGGTCCATAGGTATGGGATGAATTCATTTTTAGCTTTATTATGTATTCGTTTGAAAAAACCTGAAACAGTATGGAAATACTACCTTTTTCTTGCACCCCCTCTGAATTATGAGCACCCCTTCAAAAATTTTAAATGAGGAGGGGGGTCGTGTGGAACCTTGTTCGAAAGGAATTTTCATTCTCTGTTCAGCAATATTAAGTGCATTTGGTGCAATCATAACTGAGAAAATTTATTTTAAAAATGTAAAATATTGATACTTTACGGAAAATGAAGGAACATAATGTTTAGGAAATATTTTTCAATTTATTTTACAATTAAATTAAATGTTCAAAATGACCACCATTCACTTCTTGACAATAAGCAAGTCGATCTTGGAATTCTCGTACAACATTTCGTAGGACCTCAGGGGTTATGTTGTTAATTTCTTCCGTTATCCTAACTTTTAAATCTGCAATATTGTCTGGTCTCTTGAAATATACTTTGGATTTTAAATAACGCCATAAGGAATAATCAGGTATTTTCTTATTTGTTTTGCTAAACGTCAGGAAAAAGTCGTTCAAGACACCAAAAAATTATTCATAAAACCCATATAAATAATGTAATTTCAATCTAGTAGTTATTTTGATATTTATAAGTTGCTGACACACGTCAGTGTATTGAAAAATATTTGTATGTGTATTTGATTTAACTATGGCTCATTTATCCGAAACTCAAAGAATAGACATTTTAATTATGATTGGATGCGGTAATAAAACAAGAACTCAAAAGGAAGTTTGTGAAATGTTTAATAATAAATACCCTGGTCAACACGTCTCACAGTCTTTAGTTAGCGAAATAAAAACAAAATTTCGTGAAACTGGACATGTAAAAACTATTCAAAAACCAGGTCGAAATGTTAAATTGGACGAGGAAAAAAAGTTATATGTACTGTTAGCGATTGAGGAAAATCCGCATATGACAAGTAGACAACTTGCCGCCGACAATGATTTAAAGAGCTTTACATAAAGAGAAATACCATCCATATAAAGTTCAGTTGGTTCAGGAGTTAAATGAGGATGATCCTGATAGAAGTCAACAATTCTGTGAACTTATGATGGACATAATAGAAACAGATTTGCAGTTCATAAACAAAATTGTTTTTTCTGATGAAGCAATTTTTCATTTAAATGGAACGGTTAATAGACAAAATTGTAGATATTGGAGCAGAGAAAATACTCATTGGGTGTGTGAGGCTCATACACAATATCCTAAAAAAGTGAACGTTTGGGCTGGTATCATTAACAAAAATTATTGGTCCTTAGTTTTTTGGAGACACAGTTAATGTGAGGTTAATCTAGATTCTTAGATGAACTTTTTACAGCCTACATAAAAAATACTGTTTCCTGATGTTAATGACCCAAATGCAATAGATAGATCAATTTGGTACCAATAAGACGGAGCTCCACCGCATTACAAACTCATTGTTAGAGATTATTTGAACGAAGTTTTCCCCAATAGGTGAATTGGAAGACATGGAACGATTGAATGGCCGCCTAGATCCATCGATTTGACTCCTCTCGATTACTTCTCATGGGGTTATTCAAAATCAAAAGTATATTTCAATAGACCAGACAATATTGCAGATTTGAAAGTTAGGATAACGGAAGAAATTAACAACATAACCCCCGAGGTCCTACAAAATGTACGAGAATACCAAGATCGACTAGCTTATTGTCAAGAAGTGAATGGTGGTCATTTTGAACATTTAATTTTATTGTAAAATGAATTGAAAAATACTTCCTGAACTTGAAAAGGGAAACATTCTCAATTGAATATTGATAGAAAGATTTTTCTGTGATAGTGACTAAAGTTTATCTTTCAGTCGCACATCTGATTTTATGAACATCCTGTTTATATTTTCAACGAATCAACTTCCTGAACATCATGTGACATTATATCCTTCATTATATGTAAAGTATCAAAATTTTACATTTTCAAAATAAATTTTCTCAGTTATGATTGCATCAAATTTGAAGAACGTGATATTGCTGAACAGAGAATGGAAAATGTCGCTGAAGTTAGCTTCGGATTTAAATCTCATGCATGGATTTATATAGTCGACCATGTGAATAATGCTCATGAATTGATAATGTGTGAAAACGGCAATTGGAAAAAATTATTTTTTAACCACTTTCAGTAATCAAGAATACTGGGTCAACTTGAGGTATATATACCCATATTGCATGGGGTATTTCTACCCCCCGGCTCGGTGATTATATTTTGAAAAGTAGATGGGATCGGATGAAAAATAACGTTTTGAGCAATAAATATACCTAATTACTTCATTCGCCACAAAAATAGCGATTCATGAAAATTAACCCTCAGGGTGATGGTTCCACCCCTAACATCTCCATATTTAGCAAATCAGACGAGATCAGGTAAAATATGGAGTGTCCCTAGATCAAGAGTATTACTACTGTCACTGCAAACGACACCTGCGACTCAATCGTCGGGAGGGTGGTTTTACCCCCAACCCCGGTACAAATTCTAATATTTTAAAAAGATAGATAGAAAATTTCAATACTCTCAATTATTGCAAAACTGGACGAGATCAAATGAAATACGAAGTGTCATGTGATCAGAAGTATTGATACTGTCACTGCAAGCATAGTGACACATGCGATTCAATCGTCGATAGGGTGGTTTTACCCCTACACTTAACATACAATTTTCTCAATATTTCGAAACGTAGATGGGATCAGATAAAATGCAATATATCAGGCAACGAATATCATCACTGTTCGCATAATCAGAATAGCGATTCATGCAAAATAACAGTCAGAGTGGTGGTTTCATCCCCAACTCTCTTAGTACAATACTCTCCATTATCAGAAAACTAGACGAGATCAGATAAAAAAGAAGTGTCATGTGATCAAAAGTATTCATATTGTTAGTTCAAGCAAAGATGCACATGCGATGCAATCGTCGGAAGGGTGGTTTTACCCCCTACATTCCACACACAATATTCTCAATATTCCGAAAAGTAGATGAGATCAGATGAAATACAATATATCAGGCAATAAATGTCATCAATGTTTGCATAATCAGAATAGCGATTCATTCAAAATAACAGTCAGAGTGGTGGTTTCATCCCCAACTCTCTCATTACAATACTCTCCATAATCAGGAAACTAGACGAGATCAGATAAAAAAAGAAGTGTCATGTGATCAATAGTATTCATACTGATAGTTCAAGCAAAGATGCACATGCGATGCAATCGTCGGAAGGGTGGTTTTACCCCCTACATTTCACACACAATATTCTCAATATTCCGAAAAGTAGATGAGATCAGATAAAATACAATATATCAGGCAACAAATATCATCAATGTTCGCATAATCAGAATAGCGATTCATTCAAAATAACAGTCAGAGTGGTGGTTTCATCCCCAACTCTCTCATTACAATACTCTCCATAATTAGAAAACTAGACGAGATCAGATAAAAAAAGAAGTGTCATGTGATCAATAGTAATCATACTGTTAGTTCAAGCAAATATGCACATGCGATGCAACCGTCTGGAGGGCGGTTTTACCCTACATTTCAACACAATATTCTCGATATTCCGAAAAGTAGATGAGATCAGATAAAAACAATATATCAGGCAACAAATATCATCACTGTTTGCATAATCAGAATAGCGATTCATTCAAATTAACAGTCACAGTGGTGGTTTCATCCCCAACTCTCTCATTACAATACTCTCCATTATCAGAAAACTAGACGAGATCAGATAAAAAAAGAAGTGTCATGTGATCAATAGTATTCATACTGTTAGTTCAAGCAAAGATGCACATGCGATGCAACCGTCTGGAGGGTGGTTTTACCCCCTACATTTCACACACAATATTTTCAATATCTCGAAAAGTAGATGAGATCAGATAAAATACAATATATCAGGCAACGAATATCATCACTGTTTGCATAATCAGAATAGCGATTCATTCGAAATAACAGTCACAGTGGTAGTTTCATCCCCAACTCTCTCATTACAATACTCTCCATTATCAGAAAACTAGACGAGATCAGATAAAAAAAGAAGTGTCATGTGATCAATAGTATTCATACTGATAGTTCAAGCAAAGATGCACATGCGATGCAATCGTCGGAAGGGTGGTTTTACCCCCTACATTTCAACACAATATTCTCAATATTCCGAAAAGTAGATGAGATCAGATAAAATACAATATATCAGGCAACAAATATCATCAATGTTCGCATAATCAGAATAGCGATTCATTCAAAATAACAGTCAGAGTGGTGGTTTCATCCCCAACTCTCTCATTACAATACTCTCCATAATCAGAAAACTAGACGAGATCAGATAAAAAAAGAAGTGTCATGTGATCAATAGTATTCATACTGTTAGTTCAAGCAAAGATGCACATGCGATGCAACCGTCTGGAGGGCGGTTTTACCCCTACATTTCACACAAATATTCTCAATATTCCAAAAAGTAGATGAGATCAGATAAAATACAATATATCAGGCAACAAATATCATCACTGTTTGCATAATCAGAATAGCGATTCATTCAAAATAACAGTCACAGTGGTAGTTTCATCCCCAACTCTCTTATTACAATACTCTCCATTATCAGAAAACTAGACGAGATCAGATGAAAAAAGGAGTGCCATGTGATCAATAGTATTGATACTGTTAGTTCAAGCAAAGATGCACATGCGATGCAATCGTCGGAAGGGTGGTTTTACCCCCTATATTTCAGACACAATATTCTCAATATTCCGAAAAGTAGATGAGATCAGATAAAATAAAAATAAAACTCCGGTTACTCCCGCCACATGGTCCCGCCTGTGTTTGGGGCCTGTCACTGAGGTCTGAGACAGCTGGGAACGTTATGGAGGTTGTTTTGGGGGCCCAACCATATATAGAGAAAAATATGGCTGCCGTAGGTTGAGTGAGAAAAAATATTGAGTCTGGGGGGCCTCGTCTGGGGTGTTAAGTGGTCTCTAGGTGTGTCACGTAGGTGTGAGAGGTCTTGATATATTATGGGGGTTGTTTTGGGGGGGCCATCCATATATAGAACAGAAAATGGCGGCCGTAGGTGAGGAATTTCAAGATGTCCGTTATAGGGCGGCCTTGCCTGGGATGTTTATCGGTCTCTGAGTGGTGTCACTGAAGTTGAAGATATCTGGAGGCATTATGGGGGCCCCAGCCATGTATAGAAAAAATAGGGCGGTTGTAGGTTAAGAATTCCAAGATTTCCGTTATGGGGGTAACGACTGGGTTCTTCAGCGGTATCTGGAGGTTGCCACGGAGGTATGTGACAACTGGAAGCCGCATTGGGGGTCAACCATATATAGAAAAATATGGGGTTGTAAGGAATTTATTGGGGGATAGGATTTAATATAGGGGTTGTAGATTGGGTGTGAAAAAAATGTCTGTTATGGGGATGGGGGGGCAGAGGGACCCCCTCCTGTAGGATGTTCATCAGCCTCTAGAGGTTGCCACTAAGGTCTGAAACAGGATTTTAGGGCAGTTTCCTGTAGCATTTGAATCTATATTTCAGATACTTTGTTCTTGAAAAAGTTATATTATGTTCCCCCACCCATAACTTTTCAGGCTAATAGTCACTCAACATTTGTCGCAAGCCATATGAATGGTTATCGTTATATACTTTGTCGTATGCATATGCTTGTGAGTCGAAATAGCTCAGTTGGCAGAGCGTTAGACTCATAATCTAGAGGGCCCTGGTTTGAGTCCAGGTTTCGGCACAAAATTCATAGTTGATAGATAATTGCATTTAAATCTTCATATGGTTTCGAGTGGGTTGAGTCGGAAGTTTTGTTCTATATATGGATGGCCCCCAAAACAACCCCATAATATCTCAAGACCTCTCACACCTCCGTGACACACCTAGAGATCACTTAACAGCCCAGACGAGGCCCCCCAGACTCAATATTTTTTCTCACTCAACCTACGGCAGCCATATTTTTTTCTATATATGGTTGGGCCCCAAAACAACCTCCATAACGTTCCCAGCTGTCTCAGACCTCAGTGACGGGCCCCAAACCAGTGGCAGTGCGGGAGTAACCGGAGCCACTACGGGGCCACTTGGGGGGTGGCCCCATAATGGCATAGCATATTTACTTATTTTATCTGATCTCATCTACTTTTCGAAATATTCAGAATATTGTATGTGAAACGTGAGGAGGGAAACCACCCTCCCGACGGCTGCAACGCATGTGCATCTTTGCCTGCACTAACAGTTAAAATACTATTGATCACATGACACTTCCTCTTTTATCTGATCTCGTCTAGTTTCCTGATAATGGAGAGTATTGTAATGAGAGAGTTGGGGATGAAAACACCACCCTGACTGTTATTTTGAATGAATCGCTATTCTGATTATGCAAACAGTGATGATATTCGTTGCGTGATATATTGTATTTTATCTGATCTCATCTACTTTTCGAAATATTTAGAATATTGTATGTGAAATGTAAGGGGTGAAACCACCCTCCCGACGATTGCATCGCATGTGCATCTTCGCTTGCACTAACAGTATGAATACTATTGATCACATGACACTTCTTTTTTTATCTGATCTCGTCTAGTTTTCTGATAATGGAGAGTATTGTAATGAGAGAGTTGGGGATGAAACCACCACTCTGACTGTTATTTTGAATGAATCGCTATTCTGATTATGCAAACATTGATGATATTTGTTGCCTGATATATTGTATTTTATCTGATCTCATCTACTTTTCGGAATATTGAGAATATTGTGTCTGAAATGTAGGGGGTAAAACCACCCTTCCGACGATTGCATCGCATGTGCATCTTTGCTTGAACTAACAGTATGAATACTCATTGATCACATGACACTTCTTTTTTAATCTGATCTCGTCTAGTTTTCTGATAATGGAGAGTATTGTAATGAGAGAGTTGGGGATGAACCACCACTCTGACTGTTATTTCGAATGAATCGCTATTCGATTATGCAAATTGATGATATTTTGCCTGATATATGTATTTTATCTGATCTCATCTACTTTCGGAATATTGAATTGTAAATGAAAACCATCTTCCGACGTTATCGATGATCTTTATGAACTAGGGGATGAATACTATTGATCAATGACCTTTTTCTGATTCTCAGTTTGAATGGAGAGTATTGTAATAGAGTGGATAACCACCACTTCGTATTGAAGAATCATTCTGATTATAAACATGTGAATTTGTTGCCGATATATTATTTTATTGATCACTACTTTTGGAATATTGAGTATTGGTTATTAGGTAAACTACTCTCGATGATGCATCGCATGCTTTTGATAACCTATGTATATACATTGATCATACATATTTTTTTATCTGATCTATCTATTTCTGATTATGAGATATTGTAATGGTGGAGAACCCCTCTGACTGTTAAACATCCTATTCTGATAGTGCAAAATTTGATACTTTCCTTATATTATTTTTCTGATCTCATCTATTGGAATATTGAGAATATTGGGTGAAATAGATCACTTCATTGATGATTGCATCTTGTTGAAACAGTATGATACTTTGATCATGAATTTTTATCTGATCTCTCTATTTGATATGGAAGATGAGAAGTGGGATGAAACCTTGACTTTATTTCAATAAATTCTGATTATGACATTATTTTTGCCTGTTTTGTATATCGATTATTATTGAAATACAATTTTGAATGAACATTCGATACACATGTCATTTGTGAATATTAATCTATTTCGAACATTTTTTGATGGTAACAAGATTATGATGTGAACCACGATATATTTATGAATGCATTCTTTATTGATTGTCTGTTATTGATTATATTTTATGAATTGGAAACTTGTGTATTGAAAACCCTTCGATGACATTGATTTTGTGATAATATATTATGATCACTCTTTTTATTGATTTTATTTGAAAGAGTTGAAGTCGAGACACAGCTTTGATAAGTATAATGAATGACTCTTTTTTATCCGTCTCTTTCGATATGAGTATTGTGAAGGCCACCTGACGTTGATGATGTATCTTTGCTTGAACATTGCTATATTGTATTTTTCTGATCTCTCTACTTCGATATGAATATTGTTGAATGGGGAAACCACCCTGACTGTATTGAATTCATTCTGATTATGAAATGATAATTATGCTGAATTTTTTTTATCTGATCTCTCTATTTTTGATTGAGATATTGTGTGAAATTGGGAAAACCACACACGCTGTTTTTCTTGAAAACGTATCATATACATGATACTTTTTACTGATTGTTAGTTTTCTGATATGAATTTATAGAATTGATGAAATACCTGTGATGTATTTGAAGAATCCTATCGATTGCAAACGATGATTTTTGCTGAATATTATTACTGATCACATCATACTTTTTGATTGATTGTAGTTTGATAAGAATTCGAGATTGATGAGTACCCTTGAACTATAGAATGAATCTATTGATAATGACATCTTTATGATTCGTCTGTTTCGATAATGGATTTGTAATGAGATTGGATAAACCCGATGATGTATTTTGAATGAACTTCGATTAGAAACATGATGATATTTTGCCTGATAATTGTATTTATGATCCATTACTTTGATATTGAGAATATTTTTGAAATGTGGGGTAAACTCAGAGTTGATGAGATCTTGTTGAACAACTAGAATTTTGATAACCATTTTTACTGATGCTGTTTTCTGATAATGAATATTTATGGATTGATAAACCAATTGACTGTATTTTGAATGAATGTATTGATTAAAACATGATGATTTTGCTCGATAATTGATTTTATCTGATCTCATCACTTTGGAATATTGAGAATATTGTTGATTGAACCATTCTGATTGATATGTATGTTGATGGGGATGAAACCACCACTCTGACTGTTATTTTGAATGAATCGCTATTCTGATTATGCAAACATTGATGATATTTGTTGCCTGATATATTGTATTTTATCTGATCTCATCTACTTTTCGAATATTGAGAATATTGTGTGTGAAATGTAGGGGGTAAAACCACCCTCCAGACGGTTGCATCGCATGTGCATCTTTGCTTGAACTAACAGTATGAATACTATTGATCACATGACACTTCTTTTTTAATCTGATCTCGTCTGAGCTTTCTGATAATGGAGAGTATTGTAATGAGAGAGTTGGGGATGAAACCACCACTGTGACTGTTATTTTGAATGAATCGCTATTCTGATTATGCAAACAGTGATGATATTTGTTGCCTGAATATGTATTTTATCTGATCTCATCTACTTTTCGAAATATCAGAATATTGTATGTGAAACGTAGGGTAAAACCCCCTCCAGACGGTTGCATCGCATGTGCATCTTTGCTTGAACTAACAGTATAATATTATTGATCACATGACACTTCTTTTTATCTGATCTCGTCTAGTTTTCTAAATGGAGAGTATTGTACTAGAGAGTTGGGATGAAACCACCACTTGACTGTTATTTTGAATGAATCGCTATTCTGATTATGCGAACAGTGATGATATTCGTTGCCTGATATATTGTATTTTATCTGATCCATCTACTTTTCGGAATATTGAGAATATTGTATGTGTGTAGGGTAAAACCACCCTTCCGACGATTGATCGCATGTGCACTTTGCTTGCAGTGACAGTATAATACTTTGATCACATGACACTTCTTTTTTTGATCTCGTCCAGTTTTCTGATAATGAGAGTATTGTAAAGAGGATTTGGGGATGAAACCACCACCTGACTGTAATTTCCAATGAATCGCTATTCTGATTTTGCATAAGTGATGAATTATTGCCTGAGATAATGTATTTCATCTGATCTCATCTACTTTCAAAATATTAAGAATATTGTACCTGAGGAGTTGGGGGTAAACCACCCTCCCGACGATTGAGTCGCAGGTGTCGTTTGCAGTGACAGTAGTAATACTCTTGATCTAGGGACACCCATATTTTACCTGATCTCGTCTGATTTGCTAAATATGGAGATGTTAGGTGGAACCATCACCCTGAGGGTTAATTTTCATGAATCCTATTTTGTGGCGAATGAAGTAATTAGGTATATTTATTGCTCGAAACGTTATTTTTCATCCGATCCCATTTACTTTTCAAAATATAATCACCGAGCCGGGGGGTAGAAATACCCCATGCAAAATGGGTATATATACCTCAAGTTGACCCAGTATTCTTGATTACTGAAAGTGGTTAAAAAATAATTTTTTCCAATTGCCGTTTTCACACATTATCAATTCATGAGCATTATTCACATGGTCGACTATATAAATCCATGCATGAGATTTAAATCCGAAGCTAACTTCAGCGACATGAATGGAAATCTCTTTCGAGATTCAGTATAAATGCTTGGTAGTGAGTAGTTAAAATTGTGTGCTCCTAATAAGCCATCCAAAACACGTGAAATAGTTTGAATCAAATCGTTCTTTTCGGCATACGACAAAACAAAAAGGTGCTATATCAATTGGTGAAGTCAAAAATAAAAAAATCATGGTGGTAACGAGAGAAATCACCGAAGAAATAAAAAATGCAGTGAACATTGCGGTGAATAAATGCCTTAAAGATCAAGTGTTCATAAAAACGTCGCCGATAGTGTATCCGAAGCAGTGACAAAAACGATGGGAAAAAGATTCGCTCAGCTGGAAAACAAAATAACAGAACTGAAACAAGAAATATGCGAGATGACAAATGAGCATGAACGTAAACTGGAAATACAGGTTGACAAAATCGATAGTATCCTGAATGGAAAGGAGATGATGGAAAGGAAACTCGATTTTCTGGAACAAAAATCTAAAAAGAAAAACTTGAGAATATTCAACTATAAAGAAAAATCGAATGAAGACATTAGATAAGATATAATCAACCTCCTCAATACAAAAATGGAAGTGAACCTATCAAATAGTGACATAGGACTCTGCTACAGAATAGGGAGAAAACGAGAAGAAGCAAAAGCGAGAGGAATATTTGTGAGATTGAAAAGCTATGAAACAAAACAAGAAATTTATAAAAAGAAGAAAATGCTAAAGGGAACCAACGTTATTATCCGAGAAGATCTCACAAGCCTAAGGGTTGAGCTGTTGACCAAGGCCATCGAGAAAACATCCATGAAGGACGTCTGGACCGATTCGGGAAAAATCTATGTTAATATCAACAACAAAATCATGATCATACGATCCAGAGAGGATTTCAAGAAAATTTTCTGAAATTCAATCTATTTCATAAAAAAAAATTCATAAAAAAAAAGATTAGGAGTACCTACTGTGAAACTCTTTTGTATTAGTATTTGTACTTATCTAATTTTCCTTTAAAATTAATATTACCATTATTATTATTTCTTTTTTTTTATTACAATAATTATATATGTTAGAATTTCTTGATATACTAGATACCCAGGAGGAAATAAAAACAAAAACCTATAAAAACCTTGAAACTCTCATAGAGAAAAGGGCAAATGACGAAAAAGAAGGCGAAATAGGAATAATCCACTTCAATATTCGAAGTATTAAAAAACACTTCGATGAACTTCTCATTTATCTTGACGAACAAAAAGATATCATAGACGTAATTGTTTTATCAGAAACGTGGCATGTTGAACAGGTGAGTGACTTTGAACTAGCAAATTACACACTCTACTATAATTCATCTAAACACAATCAAAATGATGGTGTTATGGTATATATAAAGGATTCAATATCATCCAGAGCTAATGTATATCATTTTACTGAAACAAAACTACTGCACATAACAATTGAAATTGAAAATGAAAAAATTGGCATAACAGCATCATATCGTCCCCCGTCGATAGACTCACAAATTTATATCGAAGAGCTGGGAAACTATTTCTCAGATCTACAAAAGAACAAACTTCTTTCTTGGTGACATTAATATTAACCTTTTGGACAAACACTCAAATAACGTACAGAAATATATGAACACCCTAACAGAACACGGCTTCATCTCTTACATAAATGAACCTACTAGAATTACTGAACTGTCCCATAGTATCATAGACCACATCTTTATTAGAAAAGAAAATGGCCTGCGAAATGTCCAAATAACTCCAGCAGTAATTGAAACAAATCTATCAGACCATTACACAACCTTTTTGAAAATATCACAAGAAAAACAAGATTATGGTTATCACAAAAATGTAAAAAAAATAAAAAAAATTAACTTCCAGAAATTGAACTCATTTTTAGAAAGAAGATTGGGACGATGTTACCAACTGCAGCAGAAACACAAAAAACACATGACATTTTTATAAACAAACTGAACAAGTATATAACAGCATCCACCAAAGAATATAATATAAACAGAAATTCAAACCGTAAAATCAAACCATGGATAACTGATGGTCTAATTAATTCAATAAAAAAACGGGATAGTCTTAAGAAAAAATTAATAACGAATTACACAGAAGAATCAAAAGCAGTATACAATAGATACAGAAATAAACTGAATGAATTAATAAAATCGACAAAAAATCAATATTACAAAGAAAAAATGGAAATATTCAACGGCAACTGTAAAAAAAAATTGGCAACTGATCAATGAAATCTCAAATAATCATAATAGCAAAAAATCTATTTCAAACACAAACATCATGAACGAACGCGGGGAAAAAATAACAGATAACTCTTCTAAAGCAGACGCATTCAATGAATCTTCATAAGTATAGGAAAAAAAATGGCGAACCAAATTGATAACACATAGATCCCCTCCCAAAATTTTTTAAACGATATTTCCGTTGGTCCCACAATATTTTAAACCCTGTCACAAAAAAAGAAATTATTGAAATAATTGGAAAGCTAAAAAACTACTCTTCCCTGGACCAGACGGAATAGAGGTAACCACAATTAAAAAATCCACATAAACATCCCTTTGCACCATTATTACATATAATAAACTCAACCTTTAAAACAGGAATATTACCAGATAAATGGAAACAGTCAACAATCACCCCATTTATAAAGCAGGGCCAGAGAAGAAGTAGGTAATTACAGACCAATATCGGTAATAAGTAATTTCGCAAAAGTATTTGAGCAGAGTTTAAAAAAAAGGGTTAGTTGAATTCTTCGATTTGCATCAAGTCATTTCGGAAAACCAACATGGATTTAAAAAAACTCAAATACAGAGAATGCCATACTTGAACTTACAAACAAATTGTCGAGACCTTGGATGGGTCGAGAAAGTGCCTAAGCAGTCTTTCTCGATTTGTAAGGCCTTCGACACACTATCACACGAGATATTACTAGACAGACTGTATGATTATGGAATTCGTGGAACTGCTCTTGATGTTTTGCGAAATTATTTATCAAACAGAAAGCAGAAGACAATGAACTGAGCAAGCCATTAGAAATCACAACTGGGGTACCACAGGGAACTGTCTTGGGACCGATACTCTTCTTAATATATATATAAACAGCATTAGTCGGATAAAAACAAATCTCTCTGATAAGCTTATTTCATACACGGATGATACAGCAATTATATTTACAGGCGAAAATTGAAACCAAACATATAATAATGCAGAGGCGGGATTGAGAAACATAAGTTTATGGCTAAACAACAGTCTTCTGAGTCTGAACGTGAAGAAAACCAAATTTCTTTCCCTCACACTAGATAAAAGAGACCAACCACAAAACAATGCTTTAAAAATACACCCTCCAAGATGTACGACGGAAATACCCTGTACTTGCCCAACAATTGAAAAAAGTTAAAAAAATAAACTAGCTTGGTGTTATAATTGACCAACACATGAGGTGGGATGAACACGCCCATATATGTCACGAAAAGGCTAAGAAAATTAACTTAAAAATTTTTCACATTGAGAGAAATTTTGAATAGAAGAAACATGTGCATTTTATACTACTCACAGCAGAATCGGTCATACAGTACGCATTACTGTTTGGGGGGAATGTTAGACAATGTATTGCGCAGCCTCCAGGCTGTTCAAAACACTATTATAAAAAATAATATTTAAAAAACATAGACTATTCTCGAGTGAACAACTATATGAAGAAACTAAACTTCTTAATGTAAGAAGTCTATACTCACTACAATGTTTAATGTGGATATTCCATAGAAAGAACAGATATGATGGGGAAAAAAAGTAAATACTAGATTTGCAGAAAACGTAGGTTTAAATCTACCGTTATATAAAAAAAACCACACCCAAAGATATGTCTTCTTTTTCGGGCCAAAGCTCTTCAATATGATACCTCATCACCTAAAAATTATTAGTAAGAAAAGTAAATATAAGTCAAGCATGAAATATTTTATAAGCCAAAATCAAAATCTCATTTTGAGTATTTTCTGAAAAATAAAAATAAAATTTTTGTTGCATTTTCCTTCTGGGTTTTCTAGAATCACTTACAATTGAATTACCATAACGCTCACTACAGTCTCGGCAGTATTATAACATAGTTAGTACTATTCATTATAGCCTCTATCAGGGAGAGAGACATGTCACAAAACAAGCATTTTACATGCTTAGGTGCTATCTCTTTCCTTCATCTATGGTATAAACCATTCACAATTTATTGTAAAAATATTTGTACGATACTTATACTGAACTGAATAAACTGAAACTGAAACTGAACAAGGTGCCACACGACCCCCTCCTCATTTGAGAAGGTGCTCATAATTCAGAGGGGGTGTAAGAAGAGGGTAATATTTTCATACTGTACATTGTCAAATTGACGATAGAAATCGACCCGTTTCAGGTTTTTTAAATAAATACACAATAACGCTAAAAATGAATTTATTCCATACCTATGGAGCACACTGTATAAGGAATAGAACTGCTCTAAAGATGAATAACGAGCAGCAATGTATTTTTTGTGGTTCGCTTTTTCGTATAAAGATTATTATTATTTTACTTTTTGATAAAGAATGAGTTTAGTAACGAATATACTTATCACATGATCAGAGTCAGGCAAGACTTTGAACAAACATATTTTATTTTATCCACTAAATCCTATTTTTTTCGTCTTTTTCAGGAGGAATGTTTCTTGCACCTTGAAGCACCCATTGCCCGTGTCACTGGCTTCGATACGCCATTCCCCCACATCTTCGAACCTTTTTACTTGCCAGATAAATGGAGGTGTTTGGGTGCGATAGAAAAATTGATAAAATTTTAAGCGGAATCAAACAGTGCGATTAGGAGTTACTTTGGAATACTCAGTGTCACCCAATAAAGATGATTATAGTTCAAATTATATGGAATTAATGGATGGTTTCCATTAATTCCATATAAATGCATAACCTACTATGATTGAGTTATTCACATTCGATTACAATTATATTAAAAAAATTTTTGCATTAAATAATCCAATATAGAATTTCCATTATCCACTAGTATGAGAAGTTTGATAAGGATGTACAGCCTGACAAATATCAAATTCCTCTGGGGCAGCTTCCTATAATACGAAAAACAAAACAGGGTTCCTAAATAAATGATTCGGAATACGATACCTCAATGAAGACCTCGTATCACTTCATCGATATCCACAAAACCCACAAATTCTTCAATTTTGACATAGTATCCCTCTTCACGAACATTTTTCTAAGAGATACATAACCAAAAGCTACTCGAACCCTCATCAACCATTGTATGAATACAGAGCATATATTAGAAATAACTGTGAGCTGGGCCAAGATCCCTCTTCCAGTCCTTGCAGACCTATTCATGGAGAATTTCGACGCCATGTTGTATCATCCAATATGCGTATCAGCAAAGAAAGTCAAATAACAAAGAGGTAGGAAAAGCGACATTCGTCGATATTGAGGGAGCATTCAATATTGAATCTACAAAATCAATTACTGCTGCTCTAGAAAGAAAGAGCGTTCCGTACCTCCTGAGTCAGTGCATAAACGCAAGCTTGGAAATCAGGGTAATCATATCATCCATATGCGAAACAATAGTCACAACTAGAGCAGGCAGGGGGTGCTCACGAGGAGGGGTGCCCCTACTGTTTTTGAAAAGGCCATTTTCGAATTCATTGTTATACATTATTTAATTATTTATCAAATAGTTTATACAGGGTGTTATGTAATAAGTATCCGATATTTTACAGGACGATTCCTCTGTTATTTATAAGGTGAAAAGTTCATATAAGCATGGGTCCGCAGGGCCTTCATTTTTGATATACAATGTGTTAAAAACTTATTTTTATTTTGTTTATTCGTGAATAATTTTTAAAATAATGTCGATATTTGAACGAAAATTGGTATTTGGGGATTTTTTTATATGAGAAATTCAAATTTGATCTCAGTTTGGCCCTTAATCATAGGGGGCGCCGTCTACAGGTCTCTTCGTCGTGCATGTATGTATCACATTTTTTAGAAGAAAAATCGATTCCTCTTTTTCTTTTGTGAAAAAGGTATGTTTTTCAAAAGTCACTACAAGCATCCAATCTTCTCAACGATTCGCGAACTCTTTGAAAATAAAAGTATCAAGTAGGCTAGTAAGTTTATTCCAATGTTTTTTTTGTGCTCTCATGTCAAAAATAATATCTTGACGCATAGTTAAATAGTTTTATTTATTTTTATTGTGATTATTTGTTAAAAAATGGTAAACTTTACTAATGCAGAGTATGCTGACATACATTTTACATACAGATTTGCTAACGGAAATTCATATGAGGATAGACTGTTGTCTCCTACTCCTACTTCAAAAATGTTTTCAAGAATTCACGCTCGGTTAAGGAAAACAGAAAGTTTCAAGAAAACTAGTCATCTGTAGAATGCACATTGGACGGTAAGAACCCCAGAAACCGAGGAAGCAGTTCTTAATCTGGTAGGAGAACACCCGGAAACAAGCTCCAGAAAAATAGCGCTGACGTTAAACATTTCTCATGTTCTGGTATGGAAAATTTTAATTGATAATTTGTTATATCCCTACCATATTCAAAGAGTTCAGGCACTACTCCCTCGTGACTTCTGTCGTTGGTTTCTCCAATGCCTTATTCAAAATCCTTTATATGAAAATAAAATCCTGTTTACCGACGAAGCAAATTTCTCACGCAACGCTATTCGCAATTTTCACAACAATCATTTGTGGTCAGAGGAAAACCCCCATGCTATACAGGAGTCACATTTCCAAGAACAGTTCTCTCTTTACGTGTGGGCAGGAATCCTTGGAGATTATTTTATCGAAGCAAATTTCTCACGCAACGCTATTCGCAATTTTCACAACAATCATTTGTGGTCAGAGGAAAACCCCCATGCGATACAGGAGTCACATTTCCAAGAACAGTTCTCTCTTAACGTGTGGGCAGGAATCCTTGGATATTATTTTATAGAACCATTCTTTATTCCGTGAAGATTAAACGGAGAGAGATATCGTCATTTTCTTGCAGAAGATTTTCCTATTTTAGTGGAAGATGTGCCGCTTAGACTACGAAATGAAATGTGGTGTATGCATGACGGTGCCCCGGCACATTTTAGCATCCAAGCGCGAGAATTTTCAGATCAAACTTTCGGCAACCGTTGGATAGGTCGGGGAGGGCCTCAACTATGGCCCCCTAGGTCACCATACCTCAACAGTTTGGATTTTTTCCCATGGTGACATCTAAAATCCTTAATTTACCTATCCAAAATGAAGAAGAATTGAGTAATCGAATAATTAACTCTTGTAGAACGATTCAAAATACTCCAGGAATTATCGAGGATCATTATATTACTTTGAAGAAGTAATCAAAACGTCGCTGTGCATCTCGCTGCCATCACACTTTACCTAATTCAATTGCTTGTTTGTTTGGCGCTGACTCAAAATTAGTTACTCACATTAGTTTAGGAGCTCAATTATCATTAAGTCTAAGAAGGTTTGATTTATTTTTTGCTTTTCACTTGATTTTTTCGTCGGTTTAATTTTTTTTTGAAAAGTTTTTATTTTTCAATTTTTTGTAACTGAAATCTACTAATTACTACCTACTTAATTTTTGATTACTTCCAAAATACTTACTTAGCTAGCTTACTTCAACTATTAACTGTTGAATAATATGATTAGCTACTTTAACTATTTATTGTTATATAATATAAATCATTTCTGAAAGTTCTGGTTAGTTGATTTCATCACTTTGTATATAATTCCATCCTTTCATAGAATGTAATTATTGTGACGGATGTAGGAGGATCTGTCAATGTCAACAACATATGTGTGCCAATGTTCACAAGTGAAAAATCAATCATCCCCTATTTTGCTACCCATAGGGGTGGATCATTTCATTCCAAATTGAAATATGATTAACTTGGGGTATACCCTATCTAATAAATAAAGAATCATCCAAAAATGTAGTGTCGAATGAAGGGAGTTCAGATCTTTCCCTTTCGAATAATTCTTGATTTCCAATCATTATTCGAGAATATTTTTTAGATGAAACTTGATTATAAAATTGAAAAGTTGCCATTAATCAAATTATTTCGTAGCACAATTCAGCTCAAATCACATAAAAATTTAGAACTTATTCGTTACAATAATTAATAAGATTAGATACACATATATTGAAAAATATTGCAATATTAATCATAATAACTACAATACTCACCCCCTCATCAAAAATGAAAAACAAGAAGAGTTATGTTTTGTTTGTACGAAGGCGTAGAAGTGCCACCCTTTTTTTATATTTTACAATTCCGACTTGTATCTCGGAATTCCGACTTGTAAGTCGGAATTTCGAATTGTATCTCGGAATTCAGACTTGTTGTATCTCGGAATTCTGACTTGTATCTCGGAATTCCGACTTGTAAGTCGGAATTCGGACTTGTGTCTCGGAATTCTAATTGGTGAGTCGGAATTTCGACTTGTAACTTGGAATTCCGACATTGAGGTCAGAGTTGATAGCAATGTCCCAAAAAAAACGATTATTATAAATATATATATATATATATATATATATATATATATATATATATATATATATATATATACCAACGTGGGTGGACAATAGCTGCATTTCTATTTGAGATAGGAAAAAATGTCTCAAATGAAAGTTGTTGATAGCAATGTCCCAAAAATAACTACCAACATACAGAGGGTGTTCGATAAATGTGTGACTTATCAAAGTTATGTTTTTTAATAAAATATAATTTCATTGGAAGAGTGTTTCTGAGAAATATAGGATTGTATGGGTCTATACCAGGTGATTCGGAAGTTATTGTGGAATTTATATCACAAAATGGATTCATTCAACACCAAATATCTCAAAATCATTCATTTGGAATAAGAGAAATTTTCCACTTCAAAAATGATGTATTTCAATTTCCTTTTCATGATTTTGCCGAATAGCGCTTTTTCCATACAGGGGCAACCAAAACTCTGGATCACATTTTTCTAAGTTTTTTAGAATGGAACAGCCTGTAAATAAGGCTATTCCAGAATAGTCCACACTATGAGTTTGCAGAAAATGTAGTGTTTGCCCACTTGATTTACATCGCAAATGTATCTAATTCTTAAGGAAAGTATGAAAAAGTCATCATACCAGCAATACCCATTTTTTTATTCAATGCTGGACAAAAGAGGTAACAAAATAAACTCAAACGATTTGAAAAAGCGTGAATTTACAGTAGATGTTCTAACAATATCCCATTTTGAGGAATGTACAAATTGAGCCTATCCACAATTGCTCTTCGGACATCAATTAAAGTTAATCTTGTAATAGAGCGAAAAACTTCTGTAATTATATTCTTCATGTCTTCTGGGGTCGTTGGTTTCTCGCGGTAGACCTCTTTCAATATTTCCCCAGAGATAGAAATCTAGGGGCGTGAGGTCTGGGGACCTTGCTGGTCACTGAATTTAAATCTGCGCCACCTGTTCAAAAATATTCTTACCTGATTTTGACTGTGGGAAGTGAAACGATATATCTGTTACATTTATTATTGATATGCTCAGAGATTCATTCACTTCCCTATTGAAAATCTTAGCGACATCTAACCGTGGGTAATGGAACAATCATTACGGCTAAAGAAGAAGAACTGTCGCAAGGGATCTGACAGTACGATGATATTTGAAGGGAGGTGCGTGGCATTCTCTTTCCTTTCCGATCTCTTCGCAATTGAGATATATTGTATTCTGAAGCTCGTCAGCCATCGATTAACAGAGTAGAATATGCCATGTTAAAATAATTAATTTCACAGTATTTTCCTTCCTCCGCGAAATTGATTTCAAATCTATGAATTGATAAGTGATCTCAAGGTATGTATTGAGAATTATGTTTGGACCAAATATATTTTAACATGTCACGATCAGATAATTTTTAGCGAGAACGTCAGGTAGTCCTTCACAAAGAAAGACATTTCTGAAATCATCTAAAGTATATTCCAATCCAAGATTCAGTAAATGTACACAAACGCACGTGAACGTAACTTTTGACCAGGGCCGCAATGAGGACAAAATGTTATTGCAATGTAGTTTTAATGCCTTTAAATTAGGAATTTTAGAGATATAAATTTGCAATACCTTAATACCAAAAAAAACTGGAAGAAAATATATTAACAATATTAAACAAGGTGACGCAAAAGTACATATATAATTAATCTTATGGTTACTGTTGCTATTCTAGTTCGTCAGAAGACGTGTCACTATCATTCACATTTATTACAAATTGATCAATTTGTTGCTCTATAATATTGTCTAATTTCCACATTTTTTGTTCCACTTTTTGCTTCACGTGATCAATGCATTTTTTCCACTTTTCTGACGTGATGGTAGCTATCGCATTATGGAAGATGTTTTTCATGTCAGCAAATTTAAATGAAGTATTATGCTCCGCAACAATTTTTTTTATATGTCACAAATTAACTCAATGGGATTAAGTTCGCAGTGATATGGTGGTAGCCTTAAAACAATTTTATTTTTGAGCCTAGCCATTTCATCGATGATATATTTATCATATTTTTCTCTGTGCTCCTTAACTATCGCCAAAAGTTGCACTTTAAGTAATGTTTCTTCAAATCGGATACTCTTAGAACTCAGCCAGTCTTGAGTATCTGATTTCCTTGATGCAGTAGTTGGAATGTTTTCCAGTTTCCTAGAATGATACGGGGCATTGTCTAGTATAACAATACAGTTATCATTTCCTCGTGGTAATCTCCGGTTTTTTTGGATTCAAAAGCCCACAGCGCCTCTGGAACAAATCCGTCATCACTTCCAATGTGGCAAACTATCAGCCTTTTTCCTTTACCTAAAAGCATTTTTTATGCTGTAGTATATACCCAGACAAATTTACCAGCTCAATATGGCAGCCATCATAATAATGCCGTGCAACAAGCCTGAATATCAACTGTTTCAAATGTCCCGATACAATGTACTTTCATTTATTTTCAAAGTATTATTCAATCAGCCGAATAGATACCAAATTGTAAAATATACATTTCCGGAGTAAATGAAAATAATATAATAAGTACTACTATAATTTTACCTGATGGATTTTAATCCGTTGAAAGTCATCAAAAGGGCCCTCTTGAGGAAGTGACAGAA
>JAFIRS010006375.1:0-38510 GCA_018342105.1 Gonioctena quinquepunctata
TTTTTTGAATTTTTGTCCGTTTTCAAAACTGGTTTTGAAGTTGGTAATGATGTTATTGATTTTGTGTCTGATTTCATTCTGTTTTTTCGCTCGTTTGATAGGTAATTCCAGATTCTAAATTTGCAATTATCGATTCTGTAGGATTTCCCTATTTTCGTAGTTGAAATTTTGACCAAGACTCAAGGTATATAAAATGTCTTCAGGAATATTTGTGTCAGTTAGGTTTTCTATCCAATTTTCATTAAGTTCTATTTTTGAGAAGATTTATTTTTTGTTTGTAAGTTTTCAATTTTTCTTTCTGTTTTTTCTTTCAGTGTTTGGAAAAATCGTTCGTAGTAAAGTTGTTGATTTTCGAAAAACTATTTAGTATATCAGGACAAACGTTTTGTGATAATTTATATTTGATATGTTCAATGTTTCTATTTAAATTCGAAATGTTTCTATAGCATTCATTGATGCAAATTTGGATGAGTTTAATGTAGAAATTTCCCTAAAATATGCTCATATTTTTGTTTAAATTCTCCATGCTTGAATTTGAGTTTATTATTTATTTTTAAAATTTGATTAGTTCTGATCTTTACATCTTACAGAAAATTCTTCTATTTATCTCTGCTGCAATTTTCTTGTTTTGTCTTGAGTAATCTTTCCAGCAATTTGGTGTTGTTCCTTCCTATTTATTTTCCATCGTTGTAAAATATCCATCCATTTTGGATATCTAGTTCCCAGCAGATATATTGTTAAGCCACGTAAATACAGAGAATTTTTCTACGATACAAAACAACGTAACATTCTTGATAAACAGTAAAGGTCAATATGGACCACATGCTAGACTAAACAGCTGTTCGATCGTTAACATACTTATCGGAACAATTAAAATGCTTTTAAAATAATTCCCAGAAATACCCTTGTAGACGGACATAAATCATTCATCTAGAAGCGTAAACAACGATTATTGATTGCTACTGGTACATTCCACGAGATAAGAAAATCAGTTTTTACCCGAAAAAACATATCCATATTTCAAACACCCGTCCAAATTCAACATGGGGTCATTAATTCCGCGATAGCGACAGCTACCGTAAATATATTATCAATTATAACATAAGATCAGCCAGAACGGGTTAAAAAACAAGACCCTTTATCAGTTCCGACTTCACAACAACCTAAGCCCGCCTACTAGCTCCCGTCGGACGACCCTATAAAACGTAGCTTCATGTCAATATTCAACCATTTCAACCGGTTCGTTGTTATACAGTGAAACCAAGGCATGTAACCTCAAAGTAGGTTAGATGAAAAGTTAGTCCAACAGTACCTCATTCAGTAATCACTTATATAATACGAAAATTTTTCCCGAGAACATGTCATTCTCAAAGTGCGGTAAAAAATTTGTAGAACAAACATAGAAACTCAGCCGATTCAAACCGATTGCAGCTCCTAGTAAAAACACGAGTGAACAGTATAGTTTCCACAAATTGTAAAAGCTTCCAAAACAGAGATAATAACGGATTTCCGCAATTTCAATGGTTTACGATCACTTAGAAAGACCTTATCTGTATACAATATACCGGACGAATTAATTAGAATAACCGATTGACGCGAGAGAAAACGAACTGGTAATAAAACTATAAGCTAATTGCCGTTTAAAACTACTCCAGTGAATAAGTGTTAAACAGGGTGAGTCTCATGTTTGTATTTCTGTATTTATGTTTATGGCAAAACCCAACCCATTAAAATGTGTATGTGTCTATAAAGTATGCCCATAGTTTTCAAGATCACCAAGTTTTCAAAAAGAGAATTATTGTTAGTCGTTTGCAGCACTTGATTGCAAGATTTCTTTTAGTAAAATGATTTCTATTGTGACTATCATGGCAGAATTATCTGCCCATACGCTAAATTAGTTTTCTTTGTATGAATATTGTTTCCTATCATTCGTCCATAGACGATTGAGAGAATTTGTGAAGTTTTATTGAATATATATTTACATTTTAACATTTTATGAGTGCAGTCCTTCATTTATTTTCTTTTATGAATAACCTTTCGAATCTTTCTGAACGGTAGTACTTCCTGAATAAACAGCCCATGTTCCGGTATTTAAGAGAAATGAAATCAGATCTGAGCCGCTCCAGACCTAGTTTCAGTATCGACCTTCTTCAGACAGTCGATTGCTCTTAATACCGTTTTTCCAACCTAACGAATAACGTCTGGTATTACAGGTGTGGTGGGTTAAATCCCAACACCCCGTAGTCAGGGCAAAACAATTGATGTCAGGTGTTTGCGAGTAATAATTGAGGAAGTACATTAACGCATATATGATATTTTCCAAAGAAAAAAAAAAAAAGTGTCAAACAAAAATTTAATTTGAAATTTTTTTTAATAAATATTTTAATTTTTTATTTTACAAATAAGTGTCAGTGGAAAAAAGACTAATTTGAACAGAAGTAAATGAGTAGAAAAATTGTGAAAATAGTTTAGTATAATATCGTTGTTATTTTGCAAACACGATATTGGGAAAATAAATATATATAGCGTTTATACCGATCAAAAACTCAGGAAGTATTCGAAAAGGCAATTGAAGTTTTATTTTCAATCAATGGAGATTTTTATCAAAATAATTAAATCATGGAAACTCAGACAACAGTGCCGAGGGTTAGGTATGAACCGCAAATTAGTATCACTTTGGATAATATTCCTTTTATAATGGTACCACAGAAATCAAAGATTTTATTCGTGAAATTGAAGATTTGGCAGCTGTAGCAAAATGGACAGACAGTCAAATAAGTTCTATAGTTAGATTAAAATTAGAAAGGAATAGCTAGATTATTTATTGAAGCAGAAGATGAATTACAAAATACCGACAACTGGCAATTAATCAAAAAGGAATTATTGAAGCAGTTTAGCAAATTGAAATTACCTGGAGAAGCACAAAAGAATTTTTGAATTGTTATCAAGAAAAGAATGAATCAGTTAGGCATTTTTCATAAGATTAAAAATATGTGCATCAAAGATAAGGTACCTCACAGGAAATAATAGAATTGACAATGTATTAGAGCAAAAAATACGAGCAGGATATTTTGGTTCAATTTGCCATTGGATTGTTAGATCCCTGTTAGAAAAAAGTTTTATCTGAAAGTCCTGTCAGTTTAGAAGAAGCCATCAAATTAGCAGAAAAAGAAGAATTAATTGAGCAAATTACAGAATACACCGAATAGAAATTTCAGAACTTTCAATGCGAATATAATATTGTGCACACATTGTAACAGAAAAGGTCACACAGCAGGAGATTGTTATATGAAAAATTGCGTATGCCTAACATGTCAAGAATTCGGACATATGTCATATAGATGTCAAATAGAAATAGTTTTCAAAATAAGAGATTAAATGATTCAGGAAAATGGTTTTCCAACTACGCTAGGAAAAAAGATTTAAAAAAAATATGGAAAAATGAATAAATATAGAACAGAATTTTCCTAACAATTCGAAAGAAAATAGATTTCAATCTCATAGAAGCAGGAATGAACGAGGAAATTTTAGGAGAATCCATTATAGAAAGCAAACAGGAAATAGTTATGGAAAAAAGGCAAAATATAATAGGAATTTAAATGGAATGGCAGCTTTCAACAAGCCTCAGATGAAGGTTGCCGGAAAAACTATTTAAATAGTGAGAGGCAAGAGGAAAATATACTAATCGACGATGAACAGAAAAATGTAATTAGTTTGGAAGTAGCAGGAATTTTGAGGCATATATCCATAGATATGAGATCTCAGTATCAGTGGTTCATATTAATATTGTTAGAGGTATGAAATGGAATTATGGTTTGCCTTATCACCTCAGAAATGGACAAGGAAATTTCACTCAGTATATTGGCTCGGTTATATTGCCAATCAAAGTAAAGGAAGGAAAAATTATTGAACATGAATTCTTAATAGTTGAAAATGATCATCGTAGTACTGAAATAACACTGGGATTAGATTTTTTACGAAAATATGACGTGCAAATTGATTGGAGAGAAAATCAAATGCATTTATCAGGGGAAATTATCGAGTTGAAAAAGAAAATCCAACACATATGCCAACCAAATCGGGATGACGAACAGAGGAAGTTGCAAAAGAGATTTGAAGAAGTAGAAAAACGATTGAGAGATGTCACGATCATGATGAACGATTGGATGAATTCTGTAGAAAAACTAGAATTGAAGAGGGAGGGCCCGCCCAAAGCAATCCGCGAAGTATTTATCAACAGAGTTTCATGCCATGAAACGAAACGTACAACTTCGAATCAAATAGGGATATCAGGGACCGGTGATTTAATGGTGACACCAGGTTTAGAAAAAACAGTTTCAAAGGTGTCAGCGACTGGTGATTTAAAGGAGACGCTAGTCTGCAAAGAAATAGTTGGAATTGAAGAATATGGAAAATCGTCTGGAACAAGAGAAAAGCGAAACATGCGTTTAAACGAGCAACAAGAGAGAAGAGAGGAATTTAGAAAAGTGCCACCTATGGAAAATGGAAAAACCGACGCATCCTGTACATTAGGACCGATAGTCACACGTGACAGTCGACAAGTGGAAATGCATACGTATAGGTACGAGCATTTCCTGCCTAAAGAAACGGAGAGATGTAACGGAACATTGCCCATACAGCACTACAGCGAGGATGAAGAAAATTATAGTCAGAAAATGGAAAAAGTTGGTATGAAAGCTTCTGAAAGTGAAAATATTCCCGAAAGTAGCCAGACATATTCAGGAAGAACGGAAATTGCAACAGTTAATGTATCAAGGAGTCGAAGGATGAGAATCGATGTAGAAAATAGTAAGTCACGGAAAGATAGTCTAAGTGATGGATATGATCCGAAGGGAGAAGCTCTATCCACCAGGAAGTTGGAATCTGCCAAGCACCTAGGAATGACGGTCGCCAAAGATAAGACTTTTTCTACAGTCGTAAATCACAAGGAGGAAAATTTCTTGCCTAAGGACAAAATCCTACCGCCCAGATTTTTGAATGTATGTAAAGTTCAAGCAAAAAGTATAGTGAACTCCGAAGATACGAAATTACGAAGTATTGCAGAAAATGGATTTTTAACCCCGAGAAAACGAAGCATAGGAGAAGATTTTGATATGGATACGAAAGTGAAGAAAGAAATACCCCGAAGTGGAAAGAATTAGAACTTTAGCCAGACAAGAAGGAAAACCTAATTTAAAAAAGACATCGCACGTTAATTTTGAAATCCAACCAGTGGAAGAAACAAGAAATCAAATAATACTTGCTAATCGATTCAACAAGTATAGGAATGAAAGCAGCAGACAAGCGACACAAGAAAATGAGGTAAAATTAGATCAAGTTTTAGTTCAAACTCAAGAAAATATGCCAGATGAATTACCAATAGTTAATGCCGAAAATATAGGAAAATGTCAGCCAAGTGAAATGTCCAAAGAAAATGAAGAAAACATTTCTGAAAATAAATTCCCCCTTACACAACCCATGACACGCGGCACTGTTCAAATGACACCCATGAAAAATTTGGTTCAATCAGTTAAATATCAGTAAACAAGGAAATTTTCAGTATGCACCAGAATGTAGGAACGTATATATAGTATGTAAATTATTATAGTTTCAGCAGACTGCAAAAAGACGCAGAAACAATTGAAAAATCCCTGAAGGTTAATTTGCCAAAACATATTTATAGCTACAATGAACTTGAAAAAATTGGAATGAATAAAAATACGACATCCACCGATACCGTAATGAAAAACGGAATTAAATTAATTGTATCATAGTACGGGAACAAACTGAAAAAAATATTTAAGAGAATCAACTGAAAACGTGAAACGCGAACAGGGACAATTTTAGCAAGTGTGTTGATGTAAAATAATGACAGTAAATTCCCCGGAATATTCAAGCAAAGCTATTTTGAGACGGATATAGTTCATTACAGGTCATAGAAAAAACGAAGAATGGTCGACAGAACTAGAATGAAACACTGTACGGATTACAGGCCATAAAAACCACAAAAGCGATATGTTATGAAAATTAATGCAATTAGAAACAGTTATAGAATATCGAATCGCCGAGTTACATAATACAGATAAATAATATAATCACGATTTCCGGAAAATGTGTTTACGGATTGGTAGAATATTCACACTAGAACATCGCGACGTTTATAATTGTACAGTACCTAAATAAATAATGATAAAATTTACTAACCGCGCATATAGGGAAGGTTTTGACAGGAATATCGTGGACTATTATTGTTGAAACCCAAGAAAATATCTCTGAACAAACAGCAGTGGACAATCCAGCATGGCGAAGCGAAATGATGAGACCAGCAGATTATAGAGCATTGCGAAATCACAGTGTGGTTTGAGTTCAAGCACTCCGCACAGAATTCAGTAAACACCATTCACCAAGCAAATCACCTGTGTTAATGGTACCGCACAAAATAGGCGTCCCAGGACGAAGATTTTTAAACGAATGAATTACCACCGTTTGACCACCGGAAACCGAACACCATTTACAACATTACGCCAACGAATGCACTTGCCACTGAACCAGAAAACACAGGCTGTGTTATCTGTCTAGCTCCCGATACCGACTACATATCACGGATCACTGACCCGAGAATCGTGTGGAAGGCCCTACAATCCCCAAAAGCCATATGGTTAGAGAAGATAAACAAAGGAACAAATAGTCCCGTACCGCTGATACGTACCCTTAGCCAACCAGCGGCGTAGCAGGAAAAATTCCCAGAGGATCCAACGGATAGAGTTAAATTGATGCCCACCGGAATAGAAGTGAGAAAAATCCCCTCGTTGAAGAAGGCGAGTACATACCCTTACAGTATGGAAATTACCCCATGGAAGAAAGAGACTTTATTGTGTGTTTGCATGATTATTTGCATGTTATTTTTAAGAAAATTAGAATTAAGTACTGAGAAGATTTAACTTAAAAACCCCTTTTAAAGTAAGACTTATAAAATTTGTCGCTAGAATAGGATTACACTACAGCAAGTTAAAACATTTTTGCTTATTGTTGGTGAAAGTGATGTTATTTTGAAAAAAAAAAAAATTTGAGTTTGTCAAATCTTTTTTGTAGAGGGTTGGGACGAGTGTTAAGCCACGTAAATACAGAGAAATTTTTCTACGATACAAAACAACGTAACATTCTTGATAAACAGTAAAGGTCAATATGGACCACATGCTAGACTAAAACAGCTGATAAGCCTACGATCGTTAAATCATACGTTGTTATCGGGAGACAATTAAAATGCTTTTAAAAATAATTACCAAGAATTACCCCTTGTAGACGGGACGCATAAATCATTCATCTAGAAGCGTAAACAACGAGTATTGATTGCTACTGGGTACATTCCAGCGAGAAAAAGAAAATCAGTTTTATTTACTACCGAAAGAAAACATATCCATATTTCAAACACCCGTCCAAATTCGATAAACATGGGGTCATTAATTCCGCGATAGCGCGACAGCTACCGTAAATATATTATCCAATTATAACATAAGATAAGCCAGAACGGGTTGGAAAAACAAGACCCTTTATCAGTTTCACGACTTCACAACAACCTAAGCTCCGCCTACTAGCTCCCGTGCGGACGACACTATAAAAACGTGAGCTTCATGTCAATATTCAATTCATTTCAATTCGGTTCGTTGTTATACAGTGAAACCAAGAGCATGTAACCTCAAAGTAAGGTTAGAATGCAAGTTAGTCCAAAGCAGTACCTCATTCAGTAATCACTTATATAATACGAAAATATTTCGGAGAACATGTCATTCTCAAAAGTGCGGTATAAAATGTAGTAGAATTCAGCCAACATAGAAACTCAGCCGATTCAAATCAAGTATTGCAGCTCCTAGTAAAAACACGAGTGAACAGTATAGTTTCCACAAATTGTAAAAGCTTCCAAAACAGAGATAATAACGGGATTTCCGCAATTTCAATGGTTTACGATCACTTAGAAAGACCTTATCTGTATACGAATATACCGGACGAATTAATTAGAATAACCGATTGACGCGAGAGAAAACGAACTGGTAATAATAACTTCTAAGCTAATTGCCGTTTAAAACTACTCCAGTGAATAAGTGTTAAACAGGGTGAGTCTCATGTTTGTATTTCTGTATTTATGTTTATGGCAAAACCCAACCCATTAAAATGTGTATGTGTCTATAAAGTATGCCCATAGTTTTCAAGATCACCAAGTTTTCAAAAAGAGAATTATTGTTAGTCGTTTGCAGCACTTGATTGCAAGATTTCTTTTAGTAAAATGATTTCTATTGTGACTATCATGGCAGAATTATCTGCCCATACGCTAAATTAGTTTTCTTTGTATGAATATTGTTTCCTATCATTCGTCCATAGACGATTGAGAGAATTGTGTGAAGTTTTATTAAATATATATTTACATTTTTAACATTTTATGAGTGCAGTCCTTTATTTATTTTCTTTTATGAATAACCTTTCGAATCTTTCTGAACGGTAGTACTTCCTGAATAAACAGCCCATGTTCCGGTATTTAAGAGAAATGAAATCAGATCTGAGCCGCTCCAGACCTAGTTTCAGTATCGACCTTCTTCAGACAGTCGATTGCTCTTAATACCGTTTTTCCAACCTAACGAATAACGTCTGGTATTACAGGTGTGGTGGGTTAAATCCCAACACCCCGTAGTCAGGGCAAAACAATATTTTTTCTTTAGTTTCTTGACCACATATATATTTTCTTCAAATTCTCGGAATAAAGGTCTGATTCAGTCAATTCATATAATTTTCCTTAACGACGTTTCGACATGGTATTTGTCATCATCAGGTTAAAACACTAAAATTAAAAATATGGAGTTTGAGACATTTAACTTAACACAATATTGAAATGTATGCACTAAAATAATTCTTGAAAAACATATGGTTCGAAATATAACATGTTATTTAACTCAATATAAATATTTGTAACATTTATGAGTATTCACTTACAAATTATTTTATTTGAGTTTTGCGTTCGCATTGAACGAAGGTTATTGTGGGAGTGTGACCTGCGTCGAAGTGATCGGGAATGGTTTGTTTATTTTTCATGCATGTTTATCCTCTTCATAAGTAGGTACATGGGAATGTTTATATTGAGTTCTAATATATGGGCCGGACTGTATTTTTTGGCAGCATGTAAAGATCAGTTTTCATTATGATTACTTTAAACGAAGTTAAAAGAGGTTGTTATAAATCTGGCTTAAGTTTTTGATATCATTTCTATTGTTAATGCTATTGGGGTCTTTTTTAATATGTATCATTTCAAGGAATGTTCTTACTCTTGGATTCCTTTCTTTGGTCAAAATTTCAACGTTGTTGGTGTTAAACTTATGTTGATTTTCTTTTTCGTGTTTTGATAAGGCTGTAATGTCGGTTTTTGAATATTTGTGGGCTTGTACTCGTTTCTGCAAATATTGTTTTGTTTGACCTATATAGGTACTTTGACAGTCTTTACATGGTATTCTATATACTGTATAGTTTGTTTGTTTTTTGGTATTTCTGGTTTTAATTTTGAATAAAGTTTTTTCGTATTTTTCAGTCGATGTGCAATAGTTATGTTGTGTTTTTCCATTGTTTTATTAATTTTATTCGATAGTTTGTCTATGTATGGTAAAGGTATGTATGTTGTTGTTTTCTTTACTTCATTATCATTTTTATTTTATTTATTATTATTTATTTATTTTATTAAAGGAAAATATATTTATTTTATTAAAGGAAAATACCGAATTACTTATACTCAGGGCTGATAAAACTAACAAAACCGTAATTATGCAAATATCTGAATACAAAGAAAAACTAGAAAATTTGCTAATGGATAAAACCACATATAGAAAAGAGAGATTCAACCCCACAGAAAAACTTCAAGCGAAAGTTAATAAATTAGTAAATAATTGGTTCTCGTCAACCCTTATAGATCAGGTAACAAAAACAAACTCAATATACACAACGCCCAACCACCAACAATATACGGGTTGCCCAAATTACACAAAACTGGAATTCCCCTTCGCCCTATTGTCAGCAATATTCAATCTGCCACTTACAATTTATCAAAATTCCTCTCAGAAATTCTTTCAAATGTTATTGGAAAAAATGATTACTATGTGAAAAACTCCTGGGAATTTGTGGAATTTATCCGCAATATAACAGTTCCACAAAATCATATAATAATCTCTCTAGATATAGTTTCTTTATATACAAATATAGATACAAAATTAGCGATAGAGATCATAAGAGAAAATGGCATGAAATACAAAATCACACAACACTAACCTTGGAAGAGTTTTTGAAAGGAATTGAACTATGTTTAACCTCAACATACTTTCAATATGAAAATAAATACTACTCACAAATATTCCGAATTGCAATGGGATCTCCAATTGCTGCAACAGTAGCAAATCTGTTATGGAGTATGTTGAAGAAAAATCATCAAATCACTAACATTCAAACCAATATTCTTCAAACGATATGTAGACGATTGTTTAACCTGTATCCCTATTGACAAAGTTGATGAAATTCTAGAAAAATTTAATAAATATCATCCTAGATTGAAATTTACAATAGAAAAGAAATAGAAAAACAAATAAACTTTCTCGACACAACAATAATACGATACAATACTGGAAAAATTTTCACAAACTGGTTTATTAAACCAAATACATCAAATCGTTACACTAACTAGTTTTCAAACGCACCCCTTAGTTACAAAAAAAAATGTTATTCAAAATTTAACTGACAGAGCTATAAAGCTTGCTCACCCAAAATTCAGGAAAAATAATATAGAAATAATCAAATATATATTGAAAGAAAATAATTTCCCCAACCACTTTGCAGAAATAACAATTAAAAACGAATTCATGCGATCTACAATAAAAATGATAATAAAGAAAAGAAAACAACAACATTCATAACTTTATCATACATAGGCAAAGTATCGAATAAAATTAATAAAACAATGGAAAAACCCAACATAACTATTCCACACCGACTGAAAAATACGAACAAAACCATTTATTCAAAATTAAAACCAGAAATGCCAAAAACAAACAAACTCATACATATAAATACCATGTAAAGACTGTCAAAGTACCTATATAGGTCAAACAAAACAATATTTGCAGAAACGAGTACAAGCCCACAAATATTCAAAAACCGACATTACAGCCTTATCAAAACACGAAAAAGAAAATCAACATAAGTTTAACACCAACAACGTTGAAATTTTGACCAAAGAAAGAATCCAAGGTAAGAACATTCCTTGAAATGATACATATTAAAAAGACCCAATAGCATTAACAATAGAAATGATATCAAAAACTTAAGCCAGATTTATAACAACCTCTTTTAACTTCGTTTAAAGTAATCATAATGAAAACTGATCTTTACATGCTGCCAAAAAAATACAGTCCGGCCCATATATTAGAACTCAATATAAACATTCCCATGTACCTACTTATGAAGAGGATAAACATGCATGAAAAATAAACAAACCATTCCCGATCACTTCGACGCAGGTCACACTCCCACAATAACCTTCGTTCAAACTCAAATAAAATAATTTGTAAGTGAATACTCATAAATGTTACAAATATTTATATTGAGTTAAATAACATGTTATATTTCGAACCATATGTTTTTCAAGAATTATTTTAGTGCATACATTTCAATATTGTGTTAAGTTAAATGTCTCAAACTCCATATTTTTAATTTTAGTGTTTTAACCTGATGATGACAAATACCATGTCGAAACGTCGTTAAGGAAAATTATATGAATTGACTGAATCAGACCTTTATTCCGAGAATTTGAAGAAAAAATATATATATATATATATTTATATATATATATATAAATATATATATATATATCTATGGGTTATCTGATTCAGATGATTTTCATTATATTGTATAGGGTAAACCTCGAAGTTGACCATATTTGAATTCGAAGAAGAATTATCCACCCCTAAGGGTAGAAATATGGGGGATGATTGATTTTCCACATGTGAACCAATTCTCTTGAAACTTGGCACACATATGTAGTTCTAATAACACTACAACATAATGGATACCTTAACTGTTAATTGAGTAAGTAGCGATTAGTAGATTTTTTCCGCAAAAAATTAAGAAATAAAAACTTTTTAACAAAAAATTAAACTGACGAAAAAAGAAACTGAAAACAAAAAATAACCCTTCCTAGTCTCAATAACTAAGCTCCTGAACTAATGTAAGTAACCAATTTTGAGTCAATGCCAATCAAACCATGAAAGAAAATCATTGAATTTCCTTAAAAAAAATTATTAAAACGCTGCCGCGTATCCCGCTGCCATCATTTTACGCTTTACCTAATGCAATTGCTGGTTTGTTTGGCGCCGACTCAAAATTAGTTACTTACATTAGTTTAGGAGCTTAGTTATTGAGATTAAGAAGGGTTATTTTTTGCTTTTCAGTTTCTTTTTTCGTCAGTTTAATTTTATCACCATGTTATCTTCATATACTTTCCGTATCGAGATATCATTGCGAAGTCGACAAACCATATTTCAGCAAGAGGAGCGGGTAGATTGCAGGAAACTGAAAATAAAACAAACAATCCTTTGAGCGATTTTACTACAAGACGGAAACGACGACGTAATTGGCACAGCTTTTATAAAACCGGACACGTCCTATCGTATCATTGCATTATTTTAGAGCTTGGCGTTCTGCTGCAAAACATAGGTGAAATACATACAAACCAGAGTAATTTCTAGAGTTGTGTTAGATATAAAAATGTGTATTCATTCTTGATGTCACTGAAATGGTTCCATTCATATACTTCAGAATGTGCAAAAGAATAATCGATGTTTATTTTCTTGGAATGCAGAAAAAAAATATCGAATATATGCTCCTTTCATATACACACCCATAACTCAGATTAATAATTTCTCAAAAATATTCGAGAAATGTCTCAAAAATAGAGTTATACAATGCTGCAACAATAACAATATTTTTTCAAAATCACAATATGGTTTTCTGGAAAGCAGATCAACTGAAAACGCAGTTTTTGAGATTGTTCAACAACTGTTTCCAAAATCAAGAAAAATGCATAACGGTGTTTTTGGATTTGGCCAAGGCATTTGATACTGTCGATCACAATATACTCCTCCAACGTCTAGCTGACATAGGAGGTGTTGCTTTGGAAATATCTGAGGACTATTTGACAAATAGAACACAAATTGTCAAGGTTAAAGAATCTTTGAGCGACCCACTACTAGTTACCCGGGGAGTACCCCAGGGAACTGTATTGGGTCCTATCTTATTTCTCCTCTATATGAACAACACCTTCAAAATTTCTAATTTCAAAGGTAAAATAACTTGATTTGCTGATGACACAGCTATCACTTTTGTTGGAAAAACGTGGGAAGAAGTATACAATCAGGCTGAAATAGGCATCAAAATGATTTTCAACTGGTTGAGTACTAATTTACTGAGTGTCAATGTCAAAAAAACTACTAGAGACCAACCGACAAGAAAATCCACAAAACATCTTGAGCGAATGTTCACAATTGTAGCTGTACTGCTATTTATAAAACTGACACAATAAAATACCTAGGAGTAATAGTGGACCAATCTCTTCGATGGTATGAACACATTGATTATACAGTAACTAGACTACGTAAATTAATCTATACATTTTATCAGCTTAGGAATATAATAAACAGGAAAATGATACTGATGGTGTATGATGCCTTGGCTAACTCCATAATACGTTATTGTATTCTAGTATGGGGCGGTACCTTCAAGACATCGCTAGTTAACTTAAAAGTGATTCAAAATTCATTAATAAGAATTATGATGAAAAAAGATCGGAGGTATTCTACTAAGTCGTTGTATGATGAAACTGGAATATTCGGGGTTAGGAAACTTTACATTTTTCAGAGTTTACTATCGACTACTAATTCTTCAATTACATTTGTACAGCATGCATTCAATACTCGTACCAGTTCAGTTAAGACCATGAATGTTCCACGCTGCAGACTCACGCAAAATAAAAAATGTATATCGTATCTTGGACCAAAACTTTACAATACTCTACCTGAATCATTGAAAGGCATGAGAAACAAACTTAATTCAAAAGAAAGTGGAAAAAATTTGTTGATATTAATTATGATATGCTTCTACTGATACTCGAATAAGGAATAACCATTATTAGAGGTGCCTTCCAGAGCGCATCACGAACAGATCTCTCTCTTTATCTCTCTCTCTCTCTCTCTTCCCTTCTTCACCCTGCAATATTAATATGTCTGGTTATATAGGATTAGAATCACTATTTTGTTTGGGGGGTACAATACAAGCTTTCTTAGTGTAGCCGTAACATTCAAACTTTGTTCTCCTAGGACTATGTTATCTTTATATTTATATGTATTTTTTCCCCTCTTATGTTAGAAATGAATCTATACCTGTTTTATACCTGAATTGAATAAATTTACTTACTTACTTACTTACTTACATGACAGGGAAATGTACAAGAATATATAGTTGATATTGGAAAACGAAAAAACTGCTCAGGATTCTTTTATCTATGATCTCAAGATGAAAGGTCGAAAAAATCTGAAATTTTTGAGCAACTCATCGATTCAAGAACTCCGATTCGGTCATTCCATAAAATACCTCTTGTTCGAAGTGTCAGGTGAGCTTTTCAGTACTAATAAAAACTTTTTAACAAACGACGAAATACGGAACTGAAAAGTAAAGAATAAAATAAACCTTCTTAGTCTCAATAACTGAGCTCCTAAATTAACGTAAGTAACTAATTTTGAGTCGGCGCCAAACAAACAAGCAAATTAATTAGATAAGGCGTAAAATGATGGCATCGAGTTGCGTGCTGACATTCTGAGAATTTAATGATATTCGTTGATTGTTCGTTTGGCACCCACTCAAAATTAGTTACTTACTGTTTAGGACTTAGTTATTGAACTAAGGATTCATTTTATTTTACTTTCCAGTTCCGTAATTCGTTGGTTTAATTTTTTGTCAAAAAGTTTTTATTTTTCCATTTTTTGTAGCTGAAATCTACTAATTACTACCTACTTGTTTTTTTTATTACTTCCAAAATACTTACCCACCTTACTTCAACTATTACCCGTTAAATAATATGATTATCTACTTCTACTATTTGTTGTGATATAAATTATTTTTGTTGTTCTGGTCAGTTTATTTCATTACTTTGTATATCATTCCATCCTCTCATAGAATATAATAATTGTGACGGATGTAGGAGAACAAAAATAATGACATAAGCGATCTGTCTTTGTCAACTACATATGTGTGCCAATGTTCACAAGTAAAAAATCAATTATTCCCTATTTTTCCACCCGTAAGGGTGGATAATTCCATTTGAAATCCAAATATGATCAACTATGATCTAATCTAATCTAATAAAGAAAGAATCATCCAAATCTAAGAACCCAGTACAAAGTTATGCCTGATAGAGTCGGTTAACGGACCCGAATTCAGAGGGTGAGTGATCAATATCCTTCATTTTGCCACCCCTAAGGGTCGAATTTAATTTTTTAAATTCAAGTGGGACCAACTTCGAAGCACACCCTATCCACTGAAAAAAAGCATTATCGGAATCGGACGTCTCAGTAAAAAGTTATGTGTGATCATACATAAGAAAAAATATATATGCGTTGACTAGAGAACCTCCTCCTCTTTGGTTTCGTCGGTTAAAAATCACAAGATGTTTTCCTGGTTGATTCTACTAGTTGCGACCCTACCTCCAAAATACAAAACAAGAATAACAAAATAGTAAAAAAACTTTTCGAAAATTACTATATCGATCAATAATGTATAAAATACCTCACAACTAAAAATGGTGTGTTTTTCAAAATGAATCTTCCACCAAGAATACACCTTTGAGACCAGTTGTCAGTTTTATTGGTTCCCCTATCTATGATCTGAATCAATGGCTTAGTGAAGTACTCACACAGGTTTTTGAAAGAGAGAAATATCACGTTAATGACTTTCTAATTCCCCAATTATATTCGGGACAAAACAATTGATCAAAATTACATACTCAGTTCTTTAGATGTAACATTTCTCTTCACCAACATTTCAGTTAACCTTACAATAAAAGTAATAAATGAAATTTCTTAATTTACCACTTCATGCCTGGGTACTTTCATCAAAGTTTCTACATTCTCTATAGATTCAAGTTATTCCAATTACGAAGGATTTTTTTACAAACAGATATACGGTTTAGGAATGGGTAATTGCATGTCATCTATCTGCGCTGATCTCATTATGTCGGAACTACAACAACAATGCTCACACAAACTCTCTTTCCCCTCTCTCAAAAGTTATGTTTACGACATTTTCATTCTCTCAAAATTATAAATTTGAAATAGTAGACATGTTTCAGAGTTTCCACTCATGATCGAAATCTACTGTAGAGGAAAGAAAAAACAATTCATCAGCTTTTCTTGAGATGAATACCATAAGAGCTCCTAACAACGTGTTGAAGCTAGTTCTCATATTATCATTTTCAACATAAAATAAACACCATTGAAAATTTGAAAACAAAAGTCCCCAAAATTTCAAACCCAGAATACCATAAAACAAATCTTGAACAAATAAAAAAAAATATTCTGAAAAACAATTACCCTCCATCACTCATCGAAAAACTTCTCCATGATAATAAACTTCTAACAAAACTAAGATTCGATAGTAAAATTTAACGATATACCGCTCTGAAATACTTTCAAAATCGCTTTCTCAAACGAAAACACAGTTGGTAAAAAGTTTTTTTATCAAACTTCGTCTTTAAAACTAACTGTAACAATTTTACTAAATGCTACATTGGTCGAACATGGCGATATTTCAAAAACCGGATATCTATACATGGCAGGGACACCAAAAACTCAATGCCCAAAATCCCACTGAGATAATAGAACATACTTGAGAAAATGGTCATACTTTTGATTTCACAAACCCCATCATCCTTGATAAAAACCCCTTTCTGTCAAAAAGAAATGAAAAACATTCTCCACCAAGACAGCGTCAACAGCAGAAGAAACATAAAGGATAAACACTTTCTATTTCAACTCGATAAGTCAGATTCCGAAATGAATTTTGCTAATGTTATTACCACAACTGTTTTTCTCCATTGATATAAAAACCTATATGTTTCACGGATTTTTTAATTTTATCTAATTATTCGTTTGTCTCGTACCCATTACGGAAGCTGTTGTCCCGTGAAAGTTATTTTCATGTATCTATAATGCCTGTTTATGTATTAAGTTTTATTTGCATCAAAATCGAAAAAACTAATTTTTGGTGAAGTTCCCTTTTTAATATTTCAATTCACTGGAAATGTTTCAATTCTTGTGAATTCTTGTGAATTATTGTTTCTAATTGTTCTTTTTTCTATTTCCTAACATTTCAACTTCAAAAACTCATTACAGAGCCCTGAAGATGAACCCAACAAAATTCGAAACGTTGACAAGGAAACAATAGTGTTTCTTCAACCAAACTGAAACAAATTTCAACAAACCTGCATATATTTATATTGGATCACTGAGCTTACTTAAAATATAAATAAAAAAATTAATGTGTCTACAACATAAATTAGAAAATTGGTTAGGTTTGCAATTCTGAATATTTTTATTTTCGGAACTGTTTCAATTTGTTAAAGCCTATGTTTTCATCCAATTTTAATAGAGGTAACTTTTTTGGGTAGAACATAACTGAAGAGAATTTTTAATTGATATGAAGAAGACAAACGGGAAAGTGAGTGGATGAGGGGTGATATGGAGTGTTTCACCCTTTGCGAAGTCCTTTGTTTTCGAGAGTGTCACCTATTATTGCATCAAGGTCATATGTGCTGTTATAATAGTTTCTGCCAAAATTTGGCACTATGTCCAACATAAAACACAACAAATCTTCAGAAACCCTCTTCCGTTCAATTTTTGGTTGGATCTTTGTTTTCCCTGAATAAAACGAAACTGAAACAGTAAATGACTACACCATCCATGTGAAGTTTTATCTCCCAATTCCCATCACAAATACAATTATTCAGTGTATCATGCATCAATCATTTCAAAACAATCGACGATGGCTGCTTCACATTCGATTGGTTCGGTTCCATTTTCCATTTATAATCATCAGATGAATAACAATTCCTGAACGGTTCACTTCTTTTCATTCGTATCATGGATCCGTTCGGTGCCGCGAAACAATCGACTGCCGAAATGGCTAGATTAAACAATGGACAACTCTCGTTGGTCGTGGTATGATCGGTTTATCACCACAGTTGGATGTGTTCGTATTCTGTGTAACAGAATGCATGTCGTGTGTTGGTCAAAGTTATTTTGAACCTTTCATCATTTAATTGTAGTGTGGAGCTCCATCGGCCTGTTGCTATAAATGGAGTAATCCGGTAATTGTAAAATATTTGGTAATCCTGATTCTGGAGTACGTTATATTGACCAGAATAGCCGGTCCAAGTTCTTGAAAACCATCACTTTTTATTTGGTTCTGCCCCAGGCAATATACACTAATTATAAAGTCAACGTGGGACAATTTTGTTTATCATAAACATTGGAAATCATTACGATATTTTGTTGTATTATTTGCCATTTGTGTTATCTCAGGTGGCTCTCGAAAATGTAGGTTTCCTCTATATCTTTGTAGGAAACTGTTTACAAAACATAGACCAATGTGTTAAGATAGATGAAACTCTGAGCGACTCAAGAACTATAGGAATTGGAGTACCACAGGGAACTGTCCTATGCCCAATTATCTTCAACGTATTCCTCAACGACCTCTTTGAACATGAAACGGAAGTTGAAATCGTCAACTTTGCAGATGATTCAGCAATAATTCATCAAGATTCAAATTGGACTTCCCTCAAGAATAATACCGGGTGTCCACGAAAGCTGGCTCGCCCCTATATCTTTTTTGTTTTCGGAGATAATGGAATGAAATTTGAAGAATCTGTTTAATGCATGAAACTGCGTTTTCTGACAAGTAACTCAACTTCATGCAAAATCCGGTTTCAGCGGAAGTGACATAAAATTTCGATTTTTAAATAGGACACCTGATATATTTTCAGTTTTTTTGTCTCCATATGACATTTAGAATACAACCATGTATCATTTGTTACTTTTTGTAACCATTTTTTTATTCGAAATAAATTTTTATTCTAGAGGGCTATGGATACGTTCAAATAACTAATTCCAGTCCTAAAATGAATATGAGAATACAACTTTACTGTTTTCGATCAAAATGTTTCAGCTGTGACGTTTGATTTAAAAAATGTACTACTAGTTTTTTTCAAATGGCAACATGGTGGCTCGTCGGAATAGAAAAAAAAGCATTTTGTTACGATTAATTTGATACCGCACTCCATTAGGTTGTAAGAAAACTTCCGATAAAAAACTGAAAATACCATAACGTGAGAACTTTTCTAAAATAAAGCACCAGTTGAAAATGAGATAATTATATTGAAACTACTTATTCACATATCTTTAGGGTTCCAGATGTTCAAAGTGACCTCCATCTTGTTGCTGACAAGAGCGAACTTTCCTCATTGTTGCTCTTACAACGTTTCTCAACTGTTTTGGTGTAATTCTATGAATAGCTGTCCTCTAATTCATGTCGTGTGGCAGGAGGTACATTATTAACGTCGTTTCTAATAGATCCCCATAAAAAAAATGTGGAGGGGTAAGGTCGGGTGACCTGAAAAGTTTTTTAAAAACGAATAAATAAAGGTATCAATTGAAAACAACCCTATTTCACCTCGCCGGCCACCTAACTGGACCCATATTTCCAATCCAGTTTTCGTCGTATGTTTCATATAAATATTCCGTTACTGCCCTCAGGTTGTGTGGTGTAGCACCATCTTGTTGATAAAATAATTCAACTAGATTTATTAATGGAACTTCGTCCAAGAAATGCTTAATTTCCTGCGCGAGGAAACTTAGATATCTAGCCCTTGTCAGGACACCGTCAAACATTATTGAGCCTAAAATTCTGTTCCCTAAAATCCCAACCCAACAATTGAAACCAAACTGTTCTTGGAAATTTCCTTCCTCCATCATGTGTTAATTTGCATCGGACCAATATCGCTTATTATTTCTGTTGAAATGTCCCAAATTAGTGGAACGGCTTTCGTCAGTATACAGAATTTTATGTCATCCTCCAAATATTTTCCAAAGAACCAATTGCAATACTCAAGTCTCCTTGCATTATCGTTTTGGTACAGGTGCTGGTGTAGTTGATATTTAAATGAATGATATTTATGTTTCTACAAAATGTTGGCTGCAGAAGACTTCGAAATGTCACATTCTCTTGCGATCTCCCTGAGTGACGTATTAATATTTACTTGAAAGTATCCCAGAACATCTATTTCTTTTCCTTCACTCATAACAAACTAATAGTTCCCATCATTATCAGGCTCAGTTCGCATTTTTTTAACCGGTTTTGGAAAATAGTACCGAGTCGGGTGACGCCGATCAGGATATATCTCTGCGTAGAGATGTGCAGCATCGGTTGAATTTTGCCCACACTCTCCAAAAACTTATAACATATCAACTTTTTCAGTTCTTGTATAAATAATACTATTTTCCATGATTTTCAAACAATGAGGTACACAATAACTACCTAATTGACTTTGTAGAAGAGATGTAAAATAATATGTCAAGTCTATTTTTACCGCAACAATTTAATGATTTTGTTTCAGTTGTGGTGGTCACAGGCTACTCGATGATTTTAAATCTTATTTTAATCTCAATAAGATTCTTCATTTAACGAAAGTTCTAACGTTATATTTTCAGTTTTCTTACAACCTGATAGAGTGCTGTATCAAATTAATCGTAATAAAATGCTCTTTTTTTCTAACCCGACGAGCCACCATGTTGTCATTTGAAAAAAAAATTGTAATAAAAATTTTAAAATCAAACGTCACATAGCTGCAACATTTTTATCGAAAACAGTGGAGTTGTATTTTTACAAACATTTTAGGACTGAAATTAGTTATTTGAACGTATTTATAGCCCTCTGGAATAAAAATTTATTTCGAAAAAAAAGGGTCACAAACAGTAACAAATGATACATGGTTGTATTTTAAATGTCATATGGAGACAAAAAAACTGAAAATATACCAGGTGTCCCATTTAACATTTAAAAATCGAAAGTTTATGTCACTTCCGGTGAATCCAGGATTTGCATGAAGTTGAGTTACTTGTCAAAAAATGCAGCTTTATGCATTCAACAGATCCTCCAGATTTCATCCCATTATCTACGAAAACAAAAAAGTTATAGGAGCGAGCCACCTTCCGTGGACACCTGGTATGGTGGATGATTTCCTAATCTTTTTTATAAATTACTAAATTATTAAAAAATATTCTTTATCTCTCTTATATCTTCACATCATACAGTAATGATCTACCAACATATCAGGAAATAAAAAGCAGATATACTACTAATACACTAACCGGGTAGACGAAAACTACAATAAAAAACTCCCCATGTACAAGCCGAAGACTGCATTACTAGTTATGATTATGCTAACTCCGAAGTATGATTATAAAGAACATTTGAACTTTTTTTTCCAGTTATTATCAGTAGTACTATAATTGATTTGTATTGTAGGAATGTATAGCAAAACGGCTAAATAAATTTTAAAAAATGCTGTTTATATAGATCCCCTTCTCATGAACCATCGATCCCCTTCTCATGAATCCATTGTAATTCCAATTCATAAAAAAGATGATAAACACATGATGGCGGAATATCACTTTCATCAAGTTTTTCGAAAATATTCGAAAAATGCTTCTATATACGACTGGAATCGTTCTTAAATAGAGATTTTTTTTTAGCATTCACTAATTTGGTTTCCGAAAGGGACCTTATGTCGAACTTTGAACTGAATAACAAGCCCGTAGCTCCTTTTTTTTATTAAAAAAGAGCATTTGATGTTATAAACATTGACTTAACTTTCACAGATGCGCTGCGGTATGTTCGGTGCATTCAAATTTCATTTCAATTACCAGTGGTGTTCCTCAGGGGAGCATACTGGGTGGCCTCTTATTGATATTTTTTTTATAGCCTCATGCAGGAGTTTCCTTATCATTATGTAGCTGCATTCGCTGATGATGCTGTTGTCACGACTTCTGATGGCAGTATGGATATGCTGTCTAAAATGTCATCTTGTGCGGTTAACCAAATGATAAACTTCTGCAAAGTTAAGAGACTTGTGTTGAATGAAGTTGAAACCGAAATGATACTTTTCAGCCTCACTGATTTGAATGGAAGTCCATTTGTTAAACTCATTAACAGATCAATTGAACAAACCAGGGTCACCAAATATCTTGGTATTTTTATAAATAAAAAAAATGTCAATATATACTAACGTCCTTTGGTAACTTGGGGATAGAGTGGACGAATCACTTATAACTTTATTATTTTGGATATGTTGAATCTTGCCTTTCTTATGCCATCATATGCTGGGGCAAATGAGGTATTCAGATGGCAGATGAGGTCTTCAGCGTTCAAAAGTGAATAAATAGAGCTATATTATTCAAACCGTATACCTTTTGGTGTAAATAATTATTCCCCGAATTAAACTTACTAAGATTTCCTTCCCTTAGGATAATCGGGTTATTTTTCACCTGCATTATTGACGAAAGTCCATTCTTCCGTCAATAATGCAAGTCAAAAATAACCTGATTATCCTGTTTCTAGAAACGGTCAATATGGTCTTAGAATAAGCCTAAGCACAGACTGACCAAAGTAGCTAACAGTCCTATTGTGCTTTCTATCAAATTATATAATAAACTACCAATAGAATTTAAAAAAATAGCGCGAAACCTTGAATTGAAAATTATTCTCAATGTTATTTTAATCAAAAAATCATTTTATTCGAATAACGATTTTTTTTATTGCAGCGTCTCTGACCTCGTACCTAATTCTTAATCATGATATTTTTACCACTTTTTGTTCGTTTGTTTGTAGAATTTTATAGTTTGTTTTCTACCAATTATGTTTGTATACTGTGTATCAACTTTCTTGTAGTTCTTTTTTGTTTAAATTGAGGTACTTATCTTGACATTATCCAATACTGTAAAGTCTATAGAAATGAATATTTGTATTGTATTGCATCTGAGAAGGTTTCTTCGAATTGCCAAATCCATATTCTCCTCATCAATATGTTTTCTTCAGTATATTGAAAAACCAATTTGACTTTGAGTCATGTTCAAATTCACACACACACCGTATCACACAAGGTTTGTAGTACAATTATTCAAGCTTATCGAAAGGACTGCTTGCTATTCACTCTCACATCACAACTCAAAAAAACTTGGAATTATAAATAGCTGACGTTACAAGATAAAGCCTCTTTCAATTTGAATGATGTTCGACGATTTTTCAAACATAAAGTTAATCAACACCAGTTTTTCATCATTTATATCCGAATGTTGTTGACATGTTCAAAGTGCGCCGAAAGAGATAAACAAAATAGGGTATTAATCAAAGGAACGCATTTCCTTTCATTTGTTTCACTTCACCCATGTAAACATGTCGACATGTTGCATGGTTGGTTGGTGATTGTTGAATGGATCTCTCGATTGTAGTATATCTTCATTACTGATGTCATTTGTTTCATGCTTCCAGAGAGACTGGTATATATTTCAGTTTTTTGAAAGAAAATGCAACAATATAAAAAACAGCTAAATGACTCTATTTCTTGCGAAATTTCAAATAAACGATAAAGTGGGATCATATTTGAAGTTCATGGTGGACAAAATGAAATTCAATTATTGTCGAATCTAATACTGTGTTTCTTGAAAATTTGTGATTTTTGTCTGTCACATATAGTTTATAGGACGTTTCAAAGAAATTATCATTGGGGAACTCATTCAAGTTAGTAGTTATATGAAAGTCACATTTCACGTCCATTTGAACTAATAAGAAATAATACATACATACATGAATGGACTTGAAATTGACTTTCCTATAACAACTAATTCGAATAAGTTTCTCAATGATCACTTTTTAAAAATCTCCTATATTATTAATGAATTATTCAATCGAATGAAATAATAGTTTTTATTGATGCACGTAAACTTGAAAATACGAAATTTTTATTCATGTGATGGAGGGACATAACCATTCTTTTGAGTTTTTAGAGAGATTCGTAATGTATCGGACAAGTCCATGTTTGGCTTTTTTCCGCTGAGGCTTTGCTTCAGAAGGTCGGCGTTCAAACCGTGATTTGCGATTTTGAGCCTTCTAGAAATACTTTACTGTTTACACTGTCCTCTATTTCATTGGAATCTAATAATAATATAATATTGGAAGCTAGGAATTTTCCATTCATTTCCTCAATATCTGAATACATATATTGAAATTTTTCGAGAATAATCACCTCCCACAGAAAATAAGCTTCAAACAATACCTATATATTTATTTCGATAAACCATATCTGTACCAGAATCAGCCAATGTATCGATGAAAAACAATTTGTGTACCTCGCAAAAGCGTTCGACACTGTTTGTCATACCCAATTATTAGAAGTATTGAAAGGCATTGGATTCAGAGAGGTACCCTGAAAAATTATGGAAAACTATCTAATTGACAGAAAACATCATGTGTTAAAATTTCTAATTCTTCAAGCGAATCTGCGAACATTTAATATGGTGTCCCTCAGGGGACCGAACTGGGGCCGGTGCTCTTCAATATATATCTAAATGACATTCAAATCGGATCTGAATGGTGGAGTAGTGAGTTTTGCTGACGATACATCAATCCCCTACACCGATAGAGATTGGAATACTTTGAAGCGTAAGCCTGAAAAAGATTTTGAAAATTTAAGAAAATGGTTTGGTAGTCGATTTTTAACAATCAACTTCAGTAAAACTCACTATATTCGCTTCACTTTCTACTCCACCAACTTACCAGAATTCGACTCACTTACGGTCCAAAGAGGTCAAAGTGAAATAAAAATCCTGTCAGCTGACTCCATAAAGTTCCTGGGTATCTACTTAGATAGACATCTGAGATGGGATACTCACATTGGTTATGTGACAAAAAATTAAGGTGCACCCTCTATGAATTCAAATACTTCAGTGGGATTTTGACTACTGAAAAACTGCGGATTCTGTACTATGCTCTGGTACAAAGTCATCTTATTTATGGCATTGTTGCATGGGGGGCTGCAAACGACGTACATATAAAAATTCTGGAAACCATCCAGAAGTCTACCATGTAAAAAACCACGTACATTTTCCTTGGACTTGTTATATATGGAACATGCTATTTTTCCTAACAGTACTCGTGAGACAGCACAAGTATAGAACGTACCTCATTGCTTAAACCATGATAATGAAACACGTAACAAAGGCAATTGTGTAGAATACCAAGAACAAAAAAAAATATACTCCAAAGATCATACTTCTATCTGGGACCAAAACTATGTGATCAATTATCGTGGATGATCAGGAATCTGAACTCAGATCTCCACTTGAAAAATAAAACAAAACAATTGAAGAAATGCCAAGGTTACGAATTCATAAAATTATTAATGGCAGTTGGATATGTTACTGTTGGATATGTTAATTGTACTTAGTCACTAGTTTTCTTTCCTTTGGTATATCAAGTCACAATACTCTCAATTTCGATCGTTCACACACGTTCACGTTGCTGAAAATGAAGACTCACCCAACTCATCAATCACGCATTCTCACACCTACACTCACATACATAACGATAGTTTATTTAACACCACTTCCAAGGTATTCCTTCAGTGGTATCCAAATTCTTTTACCGTTAATACACACCAAAGTATTGTATATTTGAAATTGAAGATTTTATTTTTTTGTGCAACCATTATAGATTTCTTGGTGAATAAATTATTATTATTCTTCCGTTGGATATTCTTTAATGGTAAGGAATATTAGTGAGAAGCTTGTCACGCTTTTTCGTCATATTTTTAAAACAGTTTTGTTGTCTGGTAAATTACACTAATTTAAAAAATAATGTAGCAACGAATGCTTCTGAGAAACCCATTAACGCACTGACTGGTCTGGTCGTTACAATGTCAATTCGTGCTCTCCTGTTAAAAACGACGAAGCAATTCGAATTGGAACGCAGCCAAGGATTCTCATCCCGAGAGTCTCTCGTGTGTAACTGAACCTCTAATCACCTTTCACTTTGCGATTGGCCATTTAATTATAAAAGCCGCGGCAATGGCGTAATTTGGGTGTTTTGGTTCCATCAAGAAGTTAGATGGCAGCTGATAAGCGGCTCACAATTGAGACATCAACTTTTGGAGCCGAACCGAGTAATTATCCAAATGAAATATAATTAAAATCTATCTTGGTTTCGAATCGCTGGAAGAGCAGGGGCGCCCAACACAATTTGTAAAAATGCGACGTTTTCTGAGAATCGCTAATGTCCACGACGTGAGTTTTGCTCCAGCAAGATTCGTCAAATGATTTTCAGATTTAAAAAATATTCAGATTTCAGGGCCCCAATAGAACGGGTGATTTCATTTATATTCTTTGGAGATTACCGAAATGCTTCATTTTGAATTTGAAAAAGAAATAGTTATGTAGTTTTTTTGTAAATATGACACCGTTTGTAAAACGGAATAAAAAAGTACAAAATAATTATTTAAATGTGAAAAAATTATAGCACGTTCATAAAACGGACTAGAATGTCTAAAATGATTTATTCTTGCCCCAAACAGATTTATTTCTTCCTATACAGATTCCTAGCCCCATAAAGATTGTCCTGAACATTTTATACCCGTCATTTTCAACCAATCAGATACTTTATTTCGACATTATTACTATGGAAACCAGCAAATTCTCTGAAAATTTTTCATCCACATTAGCATGTACACGTAAAATTAAAAAGCGGAAATTTCCCGACACATGACAGCTATCATATAATTTGACAAAAATAATATTGGAATAATATTGACAATATTTTTTATTTACTTACTTTATAAGTTGGAAATATTACAACAATTCATTATGGTGTACATTCTATAATATCATTAATTAATTTTAAATTCTTGAAAAATTCCACTTCTACCTCCTCTTTCCTAAGTGGTGAATAAAACACAGAACCGGTATATTTTTTAACAACATGCTTGTGTTTCATAAACTAAAAATAATAGTGAGACACCAGTTTATTTCTGAGTATTAGATTTGTGTCCAAAAGAAGGCACAATATCACGCAGAATGTTGCCAATCTCTTTAAATAAGTTTTCTTGCTCAGGATTTAATCCAGATTCTTCCACTAGGTATGTTAGATATTTTGCATTTCAATGTGCTGTGATACTTTGCAAAAGGAACACAATTCATACGATTAAAAGTTCATTTTATTATCACTTTTTTACTAACTTATGATTGTATACAATGTTATGAGGAACTTATAATGCCACAAATAAAATATTGATTGTCAGGAGTAGTAAATGTCAAATCCATGGATAACTTTACAAAATATTTTTTCAACCGGCAACATACGACAACAACATTCTATTTAGAATAAAAAATGAAATATCCCGATTTCCTGAATTATTTGAAAAACAAATTATTACGGCTAATATTAATTTTTCTTAGAATTAAACCTAAAATAATATGAAAAATATTTAAGTATATATGTATAGGTACAGTTATATATTTTCTGCTGTATATCACCTTTGTTTGTAGTCAATATTGACATTTCCCTGAAACCTAGTAAGAAAATTATATGAAATCAATTATTTTTATATAATAATGTATCTGATATCATGAATTATATTTTACTAGGGCACGGGATAAATAAAAATGAAATATCCCGCAATACGAACATCCACTTCCATTATTAATCGATATTGACATTGCCCTGAAACCCAGTAATAAAATTGTATGAAAATAATCAATTTTATATAAAAATTTATCTGATATTATATATTTTATTTTACTAGGGCACGGGGAAAATCAAAAAATATCTCCCGCAATACGAACGTATCCACTATCATTTTTAGTCAATATTAACATTTCTCTGAAACCTAGTAAGAAAATTGTATGAAATCAATTAATTTTTCATAATAGTTTATCTGATATTATATATTTTATTTTACTAGGAAACGGGGAAAAAAAAAAACCCCCAAAACCCCACACAGCCTTCTATTTATTTGTGAATAACGTCAAAATGAATATTTACTTAATGTTTTCTATTTAAATATAATTCCGGTATAAAATTTTCTTACTGAATCCCCCACGTGCTTGAATTAATTGCGGGAAATTTGTCTCGTACATGAATTTTTAAAAAATTGATGTACTCAAAAATTTCCGGAAATAATTCATGCTCTAGAGAGATTACAAGTGAAAATTAGTGATTGCCAATTTTCAATATCTATGAAAATAGTTAAGTAAGACCGAAAACAAAAAATCTGGGGCGCATGCAATAGATAATAGTAGAGTGTATATGTAGCTCACACAACACTTCATAATACCATTTGCAGTGCAATAAATTTTTTAATGACTTAGGTTTCAAATCTCACAACTGTTTTCATAGCTGTTAAAAATTCACAATGACAAATTTTCAGGAAAATCTCTATGGGGTTAGGAATCTGTATGGGGATATAAATAAATCTGTATGGGGCTAGGAGAAATTATTCTATACTCTTTAGTCCGTTTTATGAACGTGGTATATTGAAAAAAAATTATGCTTCTCAGTACTTTAACTAAATAATTATTCATTTCATTCAACTCGCTCATTGTCCCTACTGAGTTTTTCCTTCTGAGTAACCGGACTTTTTGGGAGTGTTCTTCCGTTCTACTTTCGGGTTTTTGATATGCTCGTTCCTCTTGTCTATTTTCTGGAGCTTTAAATTTTTCCTCGACTTTTCCTTTTTGATTTCTATTGGTTACTGGATTTTTGCCGTTGGTTTTCTCGGCTCGTTTGGTTTGTTTATCACGCATTTTTAGATTTCCATATGTTTTTTGGTATTAAGTTTTAGATTTTCTAACCTCAATGTTTCTCTTGCGCGATGCCTGTAAGGTTGAGAATCGCAATAGAGTTCACTATCGCGGAGCACACTCCAGATCGCAAAACAACATCTGCTCTTCACTGGTATGGAGAGATTGTGTGATCCTAACCTCACTGAAGAACTACTCAAGATTAGTAGAGCTCATCCAGTATCAAAACGACCGTTTGGTAGGTAGAGAGGGGGAAAACACGAGTGGACACGATTTGCTGAGCTACGGCGAATCTTCACCAGTGTCTTGGCATGCAGCGTTTGAAAGGTTAGGTTTGTTTAATCAATAAATAGGTAGTGCAGTTATTCATTAAACTTTGCAATAGTTCACTCGTTACCTTGCCAAAATGCCCAGTGGTAAGTACTATTCAGTAGCGGAAAAAGAAATAGGAGTGCTAGGAAAGTTATTGGAGTGTAAGTTCTCTACGTCTTGTGAATCGCCCATACCAAATAATTTGGTACGCCTATGGAATTCCTATTAATAGCCATAGTTAGACAATGGTTCGGGTATCTTCGATAAAAATTGTTTGTTAGGTGGGGGAAGGCCAAAGTGGTCGTTTCAATACTGGATGAGCTCTAGGAACCAAGTTAGAACAATAACGGGCCTTCTCACTGGTCACAAAACAACGAAGTGGCCTTCTTCTAGGAGGAAAGCCCAATTCATCAACCTTTCCAAGGAGAGGGGAGAGTAACTACCTCTCGGTTCAACTCAGCCCCAGATTATTTAAGGACAGCATCCGAAATTGGAATACGCCCAATCAGCGCGCTAGGTAATCCCAGCTACCGTTATAGCTCAGCCACGGTGTACAACGGAGAACTTTCCTGCAGACAATGTGGCAAAGGGACAGAAACGGCCAAACACATATTGCCACCTCCTCAAAAAAAGTTAAACAGAATTCACTGAATACAAATACTCCTATGAACCTTCCCCTTGCATTATCAAAAAAATATGAAATATTACTGGGAAGCTTACTATGTTTATTCTTTAAATACTCACGTTGTTAACAAACTTGTTCCCATACCTAAAAACATGATGGCGCGGCCAATCAGAAAGGTAGATTTCAGAATTCATCATTTTATTCCAAAATCAATCAATCAAAAAAGTTTCAGTTCCCAAAGAATATATTTATGATTTTTGTTATTGAATTTGTAATTTTTTATTTTTGTTGAGAATTTTCATTAATTTTATTTTATTTATGAATTTATTCATTTATATTCTGTTTTCTTCGTGTTCTTATACTTTTTATCCACAGAGTGTTGAATCTTCATATATGTAAATACACAGAGAAAACATTATCATATGACCAAAGAGATACCCATTCATTCAATGGTGTACTCTATTCCATATTCCGCGAGTAGAGTATTACTTCATCCAATGATAGGATTATATTTGGTTACTAATGAGATTATATCATTGATTTGAATCCAAGGATCCATTGGATTTCAATGGATGTTTCAAATATAGTAAGTGTTTGGATAACAGTGATATACTATATTAATTTAAATAACGAATTTATCATTGATGCTATCTTTCACTCAGTTTCATTCAAATTCAATGTTTTGATATTAATAATATACCATATTAATTTCAATTCAGAATTCATCATTGAATAAATCTTCAACTAATTTTCAAGTGATATGGCTTTTATTGGTAGAATAATTCTTATAATTTGGGTGACTATGTGGTAGATCAGCAGCACAAACTTAATTCATTCAAAAGAATTATTAACTCATTGAAGATGGTTATTTTGCTCTTGCTTCAATTTTATGAAGCATAAGTTCGAAAACTGATTCCATTTGAAATAATTACATTTTTTGTTGGGGTTACAGAAATATTCCTTTTCATTGAATGGTAATTTCGATCGGATGAATTATATATATATATATATATATATATATATATATATATATATATATATATATATATATATATATATATATATATATATATATATATATATATATATATATATATATATATATATATATATATATATATATATATATATATATTCATCTTCATATATATCTATATAATTCTACTGTACGTGTGTTGTCACTGCACTCCTCCTAAACGGCTGGACCGATTTGAATGAATTTTTGGGTATGCGTTTAGGTGGCGCCCTGGATGGTTTAGATTCACATATCATCTCCCCAAATGTTAAGGGTGGTCCACCCCTCAATTTTTATTTTTATTTTGTAGACAAAATTTTTTGTTTTTATTTTTTTATGATACAACAGTTGAAAATACATACAACCCTGAATTTTCATCCTTCTACGATCAACCCCTATTTTTTTGGCAGGATTTTCATTTTTATTTTGTCATGACTTAGAATAAAAAAATTCATATTACTCCTAATTCACCCTTCTACAATCAACCCCTATTTTTAATGTTTTTTTGGGAAAACGGAATAACGGGATAACGGGAATAACGGGATAACGAAAGAACGGGAAAACGGGATAATGGGATGACAGGATAAGGGAATAACGGGAAAACGGAATAACGGGATAAATAAAAAACGGGATAACAGGAAAACGGGATAACGAGATAACGGGAATAACGGGATAACGGAAAAAACGGGAAAACGGGATAACGGGATGACAGGATAAGGGGATAAGGGGAAAACGGGATAACGAGATAAGAAAGGATAACGGGAAAACGGGATAACGGGATAACGGGATAAGAAAACGGGTACAGGATAAGGGAAAAAACGGAAAAACGGGATAACGGGGTAAAGACAAAAAGGGGTAACAGGAAAATGGGATAACGGGATAACGGGAAAATTTTCGGGAAAAACATTTTAGGGAACATAGAAATTTGGACAGGACAACGTCTGTCGGGTCCGCTAGTATATTTATATATCTTTATATATATAATTCTACTGCACGTGTGTGGCACTGAACTCCTCCTAAACGGCTGGACCGATTTGAATGAATTTTTTCTGTATGCGTTTGGGTGGCGCCCTGGATGGTTTAGATTCACAAATCAGCCCGGCAGATGGCGCTGCAGTCGTTATCATAAACGACTGGACTGATTTGAATGAATTTTTTTGTATGCGTTTGGGTGGTGCCCTGTAAGGTTTAGATTCACAAATTATCCCCCTGAATGTTAAGGGTGGTCCACCCCTTAATTTATTTTTTTTTCCAGAAAAAAAAATGGCTTTTTATTTTTCCATGATACAGCATTCGAAAATACATTTAACCCCAAATTTTCACCCTCCTACGATCAACCCCTATTTTTTTGGCAAGATTTTTATTTTTATTTTGTCATGACTTACAATAAAAAAATTCATATTGATCTTTATTTTTACCCTCCCACGATCAACCCCTATTTCATTTTATTTTTTCATAGAAAAAACGGGATAATAGAAAAACGGGATAACGGGAATAACGGGATATCGAAAAAACGGGAAAACGGGATAACGGGATGACAAGATAAGGGGATGAGGGGAAAACGGGATAACGGAATAAAGAAAAAATGGGATAACAGGAAAACGGGATAACTGGATAATTGGATAACTGGATAACGGGATAACGAAAAACGGAAGAACGGGATAACGGGATGACAGGATGAGGAAATAACGGGAAAACGGAATAACGGGATGAATAAGAAACGAGATGACAGGAAAACGGGATAACGGGAATAACGGGATAACGAAAAAACGGGAAAACGGGATAACGGGATGACAGGAAGCGGAAGGAGTCAAAAGCATAATCTAGATGGACAACATGAAGGAAAGCATTGAAAAAAAGAAATTCTACGCGGACGAGAGTTTTCGGGAAAAACATTGTAGGGGACATAGAAATTTGGACAGGACAACGTCTGTCGGGTCCGCTAGTATATTTATATATATATATATATATATATATATATATATATATATCTGTAACCCCAACAGAAAACCATATTGAAGTCATCAAATAATGTAATTATTTCATATAATTTGGGGATCCTGAACAAGATTCCGAAGGAATTATGGCCTATTTTTTGGGTATTTTTCTTTCAATTATCATTTGAACGAACTATGGTGAGAAGGGGAAACGATAACATTCTTATATATTTTTTATTATACAGTGTGTCTGCGAAAGTTTGTTTCACATGTAAAACTTTTGCATTAATAATATCCCAGAAATATAACTGTTCATGACACATGACACATGTTCCTTAAAAATGGAAATGTCGTCGAAAGTTCACGGGATGTACGAGGGATATAAAAGATATGAGTATGATAAAAGTCATTACTGTGAAAAAAGTCAGAATCTGATTCTGACGCTGTACTTCTTCCGAAAATTGGCGAATATTTTTTTCTCAAAAAGTCCAACTGCCACATGTTTTTCCCCACTCTCACTAAAACTAGAAATAGTCTAATTCCATTTTTGTTCCGTGACACTCAACAATACTCTGTTTATTTTAACATCTGCTGATTTGAATGTAGTAATTTTATCTACTATAGATTTTTTTGTCTTCCTACATGATGAGTTATATGGAATTCAACTTTGATTGAGGCATCGTTGAAGTTGATATATTTCAAGATTGTTCTTTCAAATTGATACCTGATTCACCTCCCTTATTCTAGCCAGTCAAAAACGAATGAGCTTTAGCATAAATGAGGTTCTCAACATATTCAAAGGATGAATCAAACATCTGCAATTTTCAACAAAAGTGTCAAATTCTAGAATCTTTTATAATATTAGGAAATAAATGAGAACAACGTTCTACGAACAGAATGAAAATCAATCAAATCCTAGACTCAAAAGACAAAATCATCGAATTGACAAACTCAAATCTCAGATGTGAGAAAATTAATGAATTGATTTTTTTTTATTTTTACTTTCTTCATGATTCGTAAGCTCAATTGATAACAATTTCAGAATAAAAAAATTATTCTGAAATCTACCTTTCCGACTAGCTGCGCCATCGGGTTATTCTGAATCATCGTTTCCTGCTTATATTGCGCGGTATCCTTATCGTGAAAATTACTCATTGTGTGAGTTAATTTTATTCATATTGAAACATTTTTATACCCTCAATTTCAGAAATTTCAGAGCCACAAGTAATTTGGAAAATCTTTATGTTATTCTTTGATAGTGTAGAATTAATTACGAGAAACTCAAAAAAAATACAAAACAATTTAATGAATGCCATATCTTACTTCGGAATCGGAGCAACGGTTTTTATGCCGAGGGCGTTAGAAAACAAACAGTACGAACGAGCCGAACCCACATATCATCAATTTCCTTAATACAGAATCGATAGGATGCAGACGTCTCATGAAAAGTAAAGATTATAAATCAAGAACAGCTGCCGGCCCTTGGAGAAGTGGTCAACAAGAACACACTATTAAATCAAGTAGTTCACGGAGCCAAGCTGTGAACACTAGATAAGTGTTCAAAGTGGCCACCAGTTGGCGATAAATAACTCTCAGTTCCTTATTTGTTTTTTTTTTTGGGTTCGATCCATCGCCGAAGATTTTCAATGTGATATCTCTAACTGGAATAGTGAGAGATTACTCGTAGTGTTTGGTAATCCGGAACGATTAGCAATTGCGTTGACCATAAGTCCAATATTATTTTTGTTTTATTGCCTAGGCACTTTTTCTAAATCTGGTGCCATTTGTTGCCATTCTTCAGGTTTATCGGGGAACTGCAACAAACATCTTTTCTTGTTAAAAAACCACTTCAACAACCATATTCTGGTCCATTCAAGGTTTCTGCACGAAACAATAAATATTTCACCATTATGATAAATAACAAAAAGAAGAATATTTCTATAGAAAGACTGAAACCAGCCTTCATGGAATGTCAGGACACAGAATACAAGAAGGTTGTTGTTGTTTCAAAGTATCCAGAAAATAAGACGAATTCTAAACATAATGAAACTGAAACGGAAAAATGTTATACAACACGTTATGGAAGAAGAGTGAAATTTGTTAAGGAAACGAGTTAGTTTGTTTTAGCAAAGGGGGAAGTAATGTGGTGACCAACATTCAACCATCGCCCAGTACATGGATCGAGAAAGAAAAGACAATCGATTCAGGATTTGATTAGTGAAAGTTTGAATGATCAAATGTTAAAAGGTGAACGATAAAACGATAAAGTAATAGTTATATTCAAGTATTTTATTGTAATTCAATGAAACCTACAGCTACAACATGTTTTTATTTTATTCCAGATTCAAGAGAGTGACAGAGATTATACCGATCCTGTTCGAAATACAGAAAATGGTATTTCAACAGCGTATATACAGTGCGCGTCAAAATTTTGGAACAAATTCGATATTTCGCAAGCCATGTACTTTTGACAAAAATCCTGAAATAGATCGATTTTTCTTTTAAAATGCCGATTGTTTTATGTATATTCTAAAGAGGTTATGTCACTGGTTTTGACATGGTGACGTAATCGGTAATTTTTTAAAATTGGAATAGATGTCTTGTGATACCTCATCTGAAAGGCCTTTCAATACTGCATTCAATGATAATAATTAATTAGATATTTTTTTACAGGGTGAACAAAAATTAATATTTTATTTCAATAAGAGAATAATTTTATATCCAACAGAATAGAACAGTTAAATAAGATGTTCGAAATGCCATCAACCAGTCTCTTGACAATAAGCAAATCTACGGACACATTCCTCTTGCACATTGCGAATAACTTCCGAAGTACCTAATTCTGTTAATTTCGATCCTATTTCGATTTTTCAACTCTTGTAGATTTTGCGGCCTATCTACATAGACCTTCGATTTCAAATAACCACACAAGAAAAAATCCAGGGGCGTAAGATCTGGATATCTTTGGGGCCACTCTATTGGTCCGCGTCTACCAATCCACCTCCTAGAAAAACAGTTATTCAAAAACTCGCGAACATCACGTGCATAGTGCGGGGGTGCACCATCTTGTTGAAACCAAGTAGTTTCATTTGGTGAGTTAGGATTGTTGGCGTTTGGAAAAATATCGGCAAGGCTAGGTATGACTTCATTTTTCGAAAATTCCAAGTAACGCTCCCCTGTGAGATTTCCTTCGAAAAAATACGGGCCAATAATCCTGTCGTTCATTATCTCTGCCCAAACATTGACTTTCTGAGGGTATTGAGTATGCCCGTCCATCTTCCAGTGAGGATTATCCCTACTCCAATATCTGCAATTCTGACGATTTACTGAACCATTTAGGCAAAACGTAGCCTCATCGGAAAACAGAATTTGTTTTATAAAACGTGGATTGCGGTTACACAAATCCTGCATTATTTCACAGAACTCCACACGGTGATCGGGATCATCATCATCGAGTTGTTGATGTAGCTGTACTTTATATGTATGATACTTTTCTGCTTTTAGAATACGTAATACAGAACTTTGGGATATGTCAAGGTCTGCTGCAATTTGTCGTGAAGTATTGTGAGGATTATTCTCTACACCCAATAGAACATCAAGTTTCACGTTTTCTTCTATTCTAGGACGTCCAGCATTCGGAATATGTTTGACATGACCAGTTTCTCTAATTTTTTTCCTAATCTTACTGACTGTTGAACGACTGATAGGTCTATCTGGATACTTCGCATTGAACAAGTCGCATACCTCTTGCTGAGTTCTGGTTCTATCTCCGCATCCAATAAAAATTAAAATTGGGTTTCACTTAAAGTAGCCATAGTTTACTTTTAGAACCTTTTTACTTAGAATTTGTGAGGAATATTTGTTGATATTTCAACTGACATTTATTTGACACTAACTTGCCTATTATGGCATTAATTTGTGATTGTGTTTTGTTTCCATTTTAGACTAGGAAATAGCTAACTATTATTATTTGGAAAGGATCCATTGGTGTAGTAGAGCACTGACTCACTAGTCTGTCAGGGCAGTCTAAGGGATTAGAACCTTGGCTCAAAAAAGTGAAATTTTGCATTTTTCAACACGCTTTTATTATCTTTACTTGTAACTAAATAACTCACAATGTAATAAAATCTTGGAAGTAAATATTCACCCACTTCCAATCTTCCGAATAATCTGAAATTTGTCACACATATCAAGGACCGATGACAATACAAGAATTTCATCATCATAATGTAATAATAATAAAAAAAATTTTTCCCAAAAGCCAAAATCCTAACTCACCAAAGAAAGTATTTGGTTGCAACAGAGGTGCACCCCACTATGCACGTGATGTTCGAGGTTTTGAATAACTGTTTTTTTTCCCAGGGGGGTGAGGCGGACCATAGAGTGGCCCCCCCAAAATCTCAGATCTTACGCCCCGGATTTTTTTTTGTGGGGTTTTTTTGAAATCGAAGGTCTATGTAGATGGGCCCAAAATCTAAAGAGTTGAAAATCAATTGGATCGTAACAAATTACTCCCGGAAATTGTCCCAAAATTGGAGGTGTGTCCGTAGATTTGCTTATTGTCCCGAGACTTGGATGACGAAAATCTCATTTAACTGCTATTATGTTGGATATAAAAATTATTCTCTTATTGAAATAAAATATTAAATTTTTTTTACCCCGTACAAAAAAAAAAAAAATGATCATCATCTTTAATGCGTATTGAAAAGGGCCCTTTTGATGATATCACAAAACATCTATTCCCAAATTTAAAAAAAATTTCCGTTACGTCACCTTCAAAACCCGTGACAAAACCCCTTTTGAATATCATAAAAAAACCCTTTTTAAAAAAAAATCGACCTATTTCAGGTTTTTTTTCAAAAATACATGCGAAATATCGTTTTATCCATAATTTTGGCCGCCCGTTTTTTCCTCAGGAAACAACAAAAAGAAAAATGTCCATACCCAGCACCAGCAGAAAATCAAGTATTGTACGAGAAGACATGATTGAAAGTTCTTGCAAAGCTCTGCTCACGCCCACCACTGTTGATGAATTCGATGCTGTTGGGAAGAACGTTGCTTGCAAATTACGGCGAATGGATGAGGACCAGATGAATTATACAGAACATTTGATGAACAATATCATTTTATATGGAATTCAGAAAACTCTAAATGAAGGCACTAATCATCAAAGCTCAGTTTATTACAACTATACACCGGCAGGAGCAAACTCGGGAAACGCATCAGTGGCAAAAATATATCTGAATGAGCGAAGACGCGAAAATTCCAAAATATTCTCAATGGATTCTACAGCTTGTGAAAAGTCTATTGGTTTGTTCTATTTTTTTAATTTTCTTAAACTTGAAAAAAAATATAGCGTCGGCAAAATTCAAACGGCTTTTTTCTAGCACCATTGAAAATGTTGTGACGTAATCACCTGATCAACCAATCCCACAGTTGAACCCAAACAATTTTGCAACGTTGCCATATTTTTTTTAAATCTTGGCCGCCCTCCTAACAAGAATAAATGATTGACCTTCTCTTTATCGAAATCGTTTGTATGGACAATGATTCAAATATCAAAAAAAAACGGTTTATGGCACTGTAAAATCGACAAAATATTGTTTTAAACCCTTTTCCCCATCGTCCCTTGACATTCGATAGTG
>JAFIRS010006376.1:0-38506 GCA_018342105.1 Gonioctena quinquepunctata
GCAATTTTGAATAGAATCGGACCATGATCATTATACATTTTAACAAAAATAAGATAATTTTTGGCCCCAGAGCCCCTTTACAACAATTTTGAATAGAATAGGACCATGATCACAAAACTCATCCGCCATCCTGAATTTTGACAAAAATATCATAATCTCCGACCCTATCACCCTCGCGTAGCAATTTTGAATAGAATCGGACCATGATCATAAAACCCGTTATTAATGGTGTAAGATTCAGTATTACTGTTCTCGCACTATCCACGATCATTTCATAACTGATTACGTAAATAACAACCTATTATATACATCCACAAAAATAAATGACAATATTGCACTTTTCGCAGCTCCAGTCATTTCACATGACGATCGTCTATGTATATCACTTTCTTATAACATGTTTTATATTTTTGTGCAATTCCAATGATACATTCATTGAATAAACTGCCACCAACTCAGGTTAAAAAAAACGCGTTTTTCTCAGTTACTTGTTGACTGTTCACAATACACTCCTTGAAGTTCACTAATGAATACATATTTCATAAAATTTAGGTACATCGTTTATTTTTTATCTTCCCTACATATTGGTACCTGAACAAACGGTGGAATAACATTGAAATATAGATACCGAGAAATGAGCGAGGGGGCGTGTCCTAACTGGTACTTGAACCTTTTGTTGTAAAAATAGATATTCAGTGCCAGATGATGTGGTACCAGAAGTAGGCGAATCGGTCCTGGAAGACAGACGATGTCCTGGAAACTATGATTTCGTATCTGAATCGGTACCCAAACCATCGGCGAGATATATATATATATATATATATATATATATATATATATATATGTTGGAAACAGAATATGTTACATAACATCAAACAAATACGATTGAAATCAGACATCACAGCATTGTCTAAACATGAAAAGAAACAACACAAATTCGATTTTTACAAGGTTGAAATTTTGACAAAAGAAAAAAATAGAAATGAAAATAAACTGATCTTCACATTCTACATTACATCACAATAGAGCCCACATACTACAACTGAATATGTCGAACACTCCAATGTATTGAAAAAAATGAAAAAAAACGATAACATATAAAACAACCTCGATACTAGCAATCTCAGATATTCAACAACGTTCATTCCAATTGTGAAATATGAACACGAATTGATTTGTTTGAAACTATTACCAGGATGTTCATGAAATCAGATGTGGAATCATCTGCGACTGAAAGATAAACTTCAGTCACCATCTTCCATCGTTCAAGATAACCTCTTGTGGGGTATTCATGTTGAAAAGGGAAACATTCTCAATTGGATAGAAATATTTTCCTGTGAATTGAAAAATCCACGATAAAATTGAAGTTATTTTTTTTGAATGTCTAACAGAAAACAACTACTTCCCCGGCTGAAGCCACGCTGGACATTGAACTACATCTGATATATATTCTGAAAGGACCCTGAGAACCTCTACAACTATAAATTATCACCTAGTAGTGTATGACAATATATACCTCAAATGATCCTGTGTTGTCAAGGACGTATTGGCTTTTCTTCATCCAGCAACAGGACAGGACACAAAAATACCGAATTTTCCCTGGATTTGCTGAATTTTATTTCATATGCGGAATTTGCCTTCAAAAAATACGCGAGACTGCGTGCGAGTAGACACTCCCAAAACTTATGTTATAAAAGACTGACAATTTTTGATCAAAAAGTGTATTTTAAATAATGTGATACTGTGTAATACCTTTGGATTGATCCATTACACTACCTAGATTAAAATCCTAAGATTTCAAAATAACATTATCGAGAAAAAGTAAAAACTTCGAAAGTGAGGTTAAGTTATGTCGTCCACATGCTGTGAATGCAACAATAATATAAATTTCGACAACGAAATATATAAATTAACATGTGATTCCTGTGGGGGATATCTCCATGAAAAATGTTCTGGCCTATCAGCCACTGAACTGCGCTGCATAACTCTGAAAACAAGAACATTGATGCTACTATGCGAGGGATGTCGAGGCAGTCTGAAATCAATTCCCAAGATGTTAAAAGTCATGGACGAGATGCAGTCCCAATTAGCAGCGATGTACAAAGAAATTAAGGAAGCAAAAGGAAAAAGAGTGGTTGTGGAAGATGATGAGGGGGTCTTATCAGAAGTGGAGGATAGGATTACACGTTCAAACAATTTGATATTTTATAATATTCAAGAATCACCATCAACTACAATCGGTGACAAAGTAAAGGATGATTCCAAAAAGGTTAACGACTTACTGGGTAACTGTCAGCTAGATTACCACATATCAAAAATTATTAGACTAGGGAAAATCAGCATACCAGGTAAACCTCGTCCACTCAAGGTGGTGTTTAATGACTCAGAAACTGCCAAACAAGTTATAAGAAGTAGAAAGCGAATCGACCGTAATGGCATTAAAATTGCAAATGATTCAACAGTCAAACAAAGAGATCACTTGAAGTCACTGCGATCTGAGCTGTCAGATAGACAAAGTAAGGGGGAAGCTGATCTAACTATCAAATATATTAGAGGTGTACCTAAAATTGTTGAATCAAAAAACTGAATACTCAAGAAATATCATTTTACTATCAAAATGTTGGCGGAATAAGAACAAAACTCGAGAATCTACAAATGAGTACTCTGTGTTGTGACTATAACGTCATATTGCTTACAGAAACATGGTTAAATAGTGATATTTCTGATCAGGAATTGGGTATGAAGAACTATAACATCTATAGAACTGACAGATCAAGAAATTCAAATAAGACCCGAGGTGGAGGCGTTATTATCGCTATTACAAAAAACTTTCAGTCTAAGCTTGTTAGATCATTTAATGATAACTTTTATGAAGAATTGTATGTTGAACTCAGAAGTGAAAGTAATAACTATATTATTGGTTGTATTTATATTCCTCCTAATTTTAATGCTGATATATACCAAGCTCACTGTGCATCAGTTGAAGATCTTCGTTCCAAATATGTCAATCACAAATTCTTGGTAGGTGGAGATTACAATGTGCCTGATACCGTATGGGATAATGACCATCTGAGTTTGAAAGCAATATGCCCTGCAAATTCAAATGGCAATATCCTTGCTAATAATTTTGGTTTCTTGCAGTTTTATCAAGTGAATTGCATAGTGAACAGTAGAGCCACATTGTTAGATTTGATATTTTCCCAAATTCATGACGTGATTGTTTCTCCCGCTGTCGATCCTCTTTTTGGAGACACTATTCATCACACTGCGATTTCTTTTCTAGTCAAAGATGGTTATATCAATAAGTCTCTTCCAATGAGTCATTACTATTACGACTTCAAAAATGCTAATTATATGGCTATTAATGATTTTTTGTCAACATTCAACTGGAATAATATTTTTAAGAATTTAGATGCCAATACAGCAACACATGAATTTTATAAGATTATTCAACAAGCGATTGACATATTTGTTCCATTGAAACTATTTAGGCCATCTCATTTCCCAAAATGGATCTCACCAGAACTGAAACAGATGATCATAGAAAAAAAGCGAATTCATAAAAATTACAAGATTCACCATCGTAATGAAGATTATATGTACTTCACACAATTGAGATCACAATGTAAAATTCTTACAAAAGTCTGCTATGACATCTACTTGAGAGATATTGAGAATAATTTAATTAGTGAGCCTAAATGTTTCTGGAAATTTGTCAGTGATAAGAAAAGCAGCAGTAATATGCCTGAAACAATGACTTATGAAGACGTCATGTCTACTGATATGTCTAGTACAGTAGACTTGTTTGCCAAGTTTTTTTCCACAGTATACATAGAATCGGATCCGAATCCTACTCAATTTTTGTATGAAAAAACAATAGATTTATCAACTTGTACATTTGAATTATCAAGCATATTTGAAGCTATATGTAAATTAAAATCAAAATTTTCGAGTGGCCCTGATGGTATTCCTTCTTTCTTCATAAAACAGTGTATATATTCTCTGTCAACTCCTCTTTTCATTTTATTCAATAAATCACTGACTAGTGGCTCATTCCCTGACCGTTGGAAAGAAAGCTTCATTTGTCCTATTTTTAAAAGTGGCTCGAAAGAAAAAGTTCAAAACTATAGGGGAGTATGCATTCAATCAGCTATTCCTAAAGTCTTAAATTGCCTTGTTGCAAAAATATTAACGAATGTTTGTAGACCTCTGATAATGCCTGAGCAACACGGATTTACATCTGGACGATCCACAGTATCAAACTTATTGTATTATCAGCACTACATTACTCAAACACTTGAGAGGTCTGTGCAGGTAGATGCTATCTACACAGACTTCTCAAAAGCTTTTGATAGGGTCAATCATAACTTACTGATTAAAAAATTATTTGCTATTGGTATCTCTGGTAATATGCTAGAATGGATAAGCAGTTATCTAACTGGTCGTTCTCAATCAGTTAGAGTAAATAGTACAGTTTCAGTACCTTTTTTGGTGAAATCAGGTGTACCACAGGGATCCCACTGCGGGCCTTTGTTGTTCTGCCTCTTTATAAATGACATTAATTCAAATATTAATAATTCAAAATTACTACTATTTGCCGACGATCTGAAAATTTTCAAGGTCATAGAGAGTGCTCATGATGCCAATCTTCTTCAGAGTGATATAAATTGCATTTCCGATTGGTGTGAAGCAAACTGCCTTCACCTCAATACGAAGAAATGCTACTCAATGGTATTTAGTAGATCTCGTTCACCTGTCAATTTTGATTACTTTTTAAATAATGAGATTTTGGAATGTAAACCAGAGTGTAAGGATTTGGGTATATTGTTAGATAGCAAGCTTTGTTTCAACAACCATGTTAACTCAGTATCTATAGAAGCTTTAAAAATGCTTGGATTTATTGTGATATCGTCAACTAACCTTTCTCCTTTCATCACAAAAATTTTATATTGCTCTTTAGTACGATCTATCATAGAGTATAACACTATAATCTGGAGTCTCTACTACATTAAATATACACAACAAGTAGAAAATGTGCAAAATAAATTTCTAAGGACCATGGCTTTCAAACTAGGCCTAGTTGTAGGCGAATATAATTACAGGGAAGTGATGAATATATTATCTTCATCAAGTCTGGATGATAGACGAATAATTACATCATTAGTTTATCTTTACAAAATAATTTCTGGTATTAATGATTGTCCAGAAATTCTCTCCCTCATATCTTTCAACGTTCCACGTAGGTCCACTAGACAAATAAAATTATTCGTTACACCATATCATTCAACTAACTATGGTTACAACTCTCCTATATCGAAAATGTTAAGACTGGCAAATAACTATTGTGATAAAATTGATTTCTTCTGTGATACTCCAAATATTTTCAAGAATCAAGTCTTTCGTGCGTTGCTCATTTGAATGTAGTTCATATTGTTAATTGTTAATTTTGTTTATTGTCATTATTGTCCTATATATTGCATATATCTAGATTAAAAAAAATTGTATTTACATAATGTTATAATAATAGTATAAGTAGTATGTAGTATAGAATAAGATTTAATTGTATAAAATTATTGTAAATAAAATTGGGGTTCACCCGTATATAGATAAAATAAAAATAAAATAAAATAAAATTTCAAGAATAATCAATTCCCACACTGTGCCAAGAGAAATATAAAACACAAATGTACCTAGCAGAGTTTCGATGGGAATGATTGAGAAGTTGTTCTTCATTCATACCTTCAACAAATATTAATCAATATTGAAAACTTATTCATTAATCACTTATTTGAATACTAATTCTCAACATTTCATATCAATTTTGAATATTATGAGTCTGAATAATATTTGTGTGGAGTAAATTATATTATGCTGAGTGTAATATGATATCACGCCACCCTGTCATGATAAAGGTGTATATCAGCTAGAAATATGAATCCAATGAAAACATGGTCATCCCAAATAAAATATATAAAACTGGAATTAGTTTTTTTCTACATTTTTTTCACCGAAATTATTATTTAATTTGATATTTTGAAGTTTGGCAGTTATATATTTTTCTACGTTCATGCAGAAACCAAAACTTTATTGAGCTTTATTTAGTGAACAAACTGGTTCTTTATTGCATTAGTGCAATAACATGTTTATTGCACTCATCTGTCATTCTACCACAGCGAATCATATTCATTGCATACTGGATTACGGAATAACTAAAAAATGCAATTTATCAAAAATAAAGTTTGAGTTGAATTGTTCCTAACATTAAATCAATTTTTAAATAAGTTGCTATTAAATTACGCCTTTTATTTTTCCACACCTAGTGCCACCTAAATAAAACATATGATTTTATGACCAGAAAAAAAAATGTATGCAACTCGTGCAAAAAATGTTTATTGCACTCGACATGTTGTCCAACTCGGCCTGACGGCCTCGTCGGACAACTTCACTTCGAGTGCAATAAACACTTACTTTTTGCAATTGTTGCATAAATAACTATTTGATATCTCTAGTCACAAAATAAAGGACATCAAAAGTAGGACAAGATATTTTGAATTTCAGAGTGTAACATTAAAAGAGAATATTTTTGAAAAACAAGTTTACATTCGGGAAGGTTAAGAGATGAACTAATTTTATTATACAATTGAAAATAAGCATTTTTGTCCAAGAATATTTTTTTAACCACTGGTTTTTGTGATGAAATTTCAACATAACAATTCAATTAATATCTTACCTCTTCTGAAAAAGAAATTTCATCCATTGGTCATGTTACAAAAGTACCTAGTGACAATATTTTCCTTGTTTTCGTAGGAGATTTCTGAAAGCAGGTTCCCTTCAGCTAGTGAAATTGAACCAAACTGATATCCCTTTCATTCTGATTTTCAATGACCGGATGTTTCCATTCCTGCTGTTTGCTGATGTGGATGACAAAATATCAGAAGTCTTGAAATAAATACATGGGTTTAAGAAATTTTTATCAATACAAATAACTAATATCCACCCTGTCATGATGAAGGTGTATATCAGCTAGAAATATGAATCCAATGAAAACATGGTCATCCCAAATAAAATATAAAGAACTGGAATTTTATTTTCTCTACATTAAAAAATTGTTAAAAATTGTTTTTAAACACAAATTTAGTGGCAAAGCAGCCCTCAAACATATCCTGTTTTCAACTTTACATGTTTTACATTATTTTTAAGAATTTACCTGAAGATGACATAAACAATGTCGAAACGTCGTATCGAATGGAAAATACATAGACTGACTGAGGCTCTTATTCCGAGAAAACAAAGAAAAAATATATATATATATACATGTATATACATATATATATATATATATATATATATATATATATATATATATATATATATATATATATAATATATATATATATATATATATATATATATATATATATATATATATATATATATATATATATATATATATATATATGGTCCCACTACATCATAGTGGTTTTTTAAATGTTCTGATAAAACCAGAAACAGAAAGAGGAAAATATCAGGGTTCATTATATTCAAAGATTTTCAAAGCATAAAATTGCTTTCTTTACCAACGCTGAAATTCAGACTTTGACTCTATATGATTTTATCTATTCCTCAAGATTTCTTCGATTGTTGTGTCACATAGTTGGAGTTAGTGTTATTTACTGTTAATTCTCTTCATTTCCATTGCTATTGGATAGGAGAGGAATTATCATGAATTTAAGAAAAACTTATGAACAGTTTGTATGAAATTTTGGAAGAGTTTTCATAACTTTTTTATGTATTTGGCTAGTAGGATCATTCTTGCAAACTCATTTTATTTTTCTTAACAGATCAAGGAAATTGAACCTTGCGGATACAGTTTATTCAGAAGAGGAAAGAAGATAAAATGGCTGAAGATTTGAAATTGCAATGGGAATTCAATTTAACAGAGAATAGTCGAAAACAACAAATGGAAAACTTAAGAATGATATTCCAAAATATATTTGATATGCTTTTAGATAAAAATTCAAAATGCACTCTCAAATATGTTTATCCAAGTGGATATTTGGAATATGTACTACTGAAAGGCTATATATAATGATTTACCAAGAGATGATTGATTCCAAGTCTTCAGCCATCCAATTTGGTTGAAATTTCGAAGACTTTTTAAATCACCCGACGTCACTGATCATTTGGCCGCCAGATAAAAACGGCTGCCAGAAAATGGCCACTTACTTCACACTGGTCTGCTTAATAGGGCTTTTTGAATGAATGCAAAATTGAATATAATCTAAATTTGTAATTCAGATTCTTCAATAACTCTGTTATTGAACTACAATGAAACGAGAAGCACAATTCTTCAATTACTTATTAACTTTGAGATATCACTGGAATATGATATAGAGTTCCTTTTTTTCAAAATAATCATTTTCATTCCAAATATATATTATTCATAGGGATAAGGGATTAATCATGGTTTGGATACAATCCGCCAGAGGAAACTGTCGTTTTGTCCAATGAAATATTCAATGTCAAATCCAAAGAAGTAACTACATCAAAATTGGAAAATTATTTTTATTCAATTAAAAAAAAAATGGTTTTAGCAAAAAGTTGTAATCAATATTGAAATACTAAATACATTTCTGCAGGTTTCCTGAAAAACTCCAAAAAATATATAAAAAATAAATAATAATGAAATATGATATTAAAATGCATTGGAAATGAAATGGAAGCCCCTCCTGTTGAATTGCAAGAGGTTCGGGCTCTCTACAGATTTTCCCAACATTTTTGATATGGTCTTGGGTAAAAGAAATCCAAATAAATTTAAATAACCTTGATGCACTACCCTTTTATTATTTCTATTGAATTCTGATACAAATCACATTGAAATATTTATTTCAGTTGTATTATATATGTGATAGATTAAGATTATTTATAATACTTGGGTTCAATAAAAATTTATTATTATTTTTCATCTCATTATATTGATTTTTACCAAAAATGTATGTCCAAAGGTTGGGTATTTTTTTTTCAGACGTAGCTCATTTTTCGAACAAAAAGCATTTCCACCTCTCTGTCTTGCTCCAGCATAGCCTGCAAAGCTTCTGAGCAAAATCATTCATTCTGACTGAATAACAACACATCAACATTTTGAAGAGGTCTTTGTTGAATTCTTCACATGACATGAAGTATTGCCTTAAGTGTTCAAGAATTTGGTTTGGTTGGCTCATGCTATCCTTTTCCGAAACTGGTTCTGGAATCCAAGGGTTGTCTTGGAGTGGCTCCGATCTGGAAATATTAATAATAAAACACTATTTAAATAGGTTCAATAAAATATAACTGATGTGTTGTTTGGGAATAAAGAGAAAAAATGGTTTGAAAAAATCATCAATAAATATTCTTGGTGAATAATATGTTGTCATCATCATTTTTAGTTTGGAAATTAAATTGAATGCACCAAAATTAATTGATTACAAAGGCGGTGTCATGAAAATATTTTTTTATATGAAAGAAGAAACCAAACATTCTCCAAACTCTTTTGTGTTCAGAGGAAACCAATTGTTTATTGATTTTTTTCATTAAGACTATTCGCTCCCCTCTTTTATATATTTATTTCAGTTTCATCCTTGTATCATGTTGCTCGCTAGATATTTCAACTTACGAACGGTCACTCAAATTCAACTCTTCCAAACTACTATGGAATATCATTTAAAATTTCTGAGAAAGCCCAGCAAACATGAATGAGCGGTAAATAGAATGTCGGCAGCGGCACACCGATGTCGGTAAATAATTGGAATGATATCAGTTTTGCCGCTCTGGCTGAACATACGCATATTTATCATGGATGTTTTGAATTCAGCCAGAAATTACCCGTTAAAGATTTGCGATAATCGCGCCGATGTCGTTTTGACACAGTATGTGGCATTACGCACCGCACCGCTGTGACCTCTGTAATGAAAATGCAGCATTGGCATTACTGAATATCACGTTGGCAATTGACCCTACTGCTGACTTCGTGTAGGATGTCAAATCGGGTATTTTCTATTTTTCAGTGGCGAGAATTTTTTCAGATTAGTGTGTTGTCATGCTATCTATTCGGTGAAATATTTTTCCAGGCCAGTTTAAAATGCAATATCTGGGAAATATGGATGAGTATCTTGGAAACCATTTGATATACAATAAAAATGGTTGAAATGGATGATAAGTTGTCTGTTTAGGTATAGGAACAATCTGGCTCTACAGTTTCAGGAATCCTCTACAATTAGTGGCTTCAGAGAGTGGAAACAGTTAATTGTATAAATCTAGTCCATGAATCAGTCGATTCTGAATGTTTGGTGAATTTATTGTGTATAATAATGACCTATCTTCATTGAAGTTTCACTGTTAGTAGTATACCCAAGCGGGTCCGACGATAAGTATAGGGAAAACCGTATGTAAGAGAGATATACTTACAATGCGTGTGGTAGAGAGAGAGCGTCGGAGTTCCCGGTGGGAACACTAGATGTCGCTGCGGTGGGGGAGACCGCGTTCGAGACGTTGAGACATTCCGAGGAATTCACGGTTGGGCATTTAACACCAGAGGGCGTTGGTGGGTAATGGGGAAAAATGTATGATTGGAACGATGGGGAAAGGCCTCGGCCTGGTCACACCTCGGTAGAGCGCGTTCTTAGTCGGGCAAGATTTTAGAGATAAGAGTGTTCAGGTGGGAGCGTAACATAATGATATACATGGTGTCTTATTGGTTAGAGAAAAAAACATGGCCGACATAATTCGGGAAAAAAACATGGCCGCCTGTCATCGGAAAAAAACATGGCCGCTTTGTGTCACTTGTCATTAGAAAAAAAAACATGGTTGACCTTCAAGAAAAAACATGGCCGGATGTCATTGTTCAAGAGAAAAGAAGGTTGGAGGGAAAAAAACATAACCGCCTCCAATCGGAGAGAAAAAGAACATGGTTGACGGTCATTGCAAAGAAAAAACAAAAATCAAATATACAGAGTGCCTCAAATTACCATGAAATACATAAATTCATATATATTTTGTATACAGGGTGTACCAAAAAAGTCAATTCCTCCGATTCGGCTTATTTTCAACGAGCTAACATGATTCGATGTACGTATACCATTAAGGCACTTGAAAAACAATTTAAAGAATAAAAATTCCAGTTTCAGTCCTAGCATAGCATGTGAGGTGTCAAATGGAAGGGGAACACCCATAGATTCTGAATTCATCAAGTTCCACCCTCCAACTTTACCATAGAACGATAAACCGCGCTTTGGATGCTATGAATGACATGAAATAACAAAACCCTATATAAATTCGTAATCACGGCATGGAACTATACCCAAATCCACCAAAATCTCATAAACTGGAAGTGACCACTGATTTTGATGCGATAAGGGAAATTTTGGTGTCAATGGATTCGTCTCCATGCCAAGAAAAGAAACATAATTAGGTATTTTATGATGACAAAAGGGCACTAGGAGCTAACCCCGTTATGGGGTGAGATACAGAAGGATGCGAGAACTCGAACAAGATAACTGGAGAACGTGAATATGAATAGTCTGCATGTATATCATGCGAGGTTCAAACAATAAATGGAAATGTTGAAACCTGGGTTCGAACCAGGGACCTTTGAATTATGAGTATAACGCTCTTTCAACTGAGCTATTTCTACCAATGAAACATTCTCTTGAAAATCTCAATCAGTACCCCAGAGGGATCAAGAAAACAAGCATCCAGGGTGTCTCATAGACTGAGGAAGGAACATGAATATATATTTTGCATACAGGATGTATAAAAAAGTCAACGGCACTGATTTAGCTCATTTTCAATGAGCTAACGTGAATCGATTTGTACCGTTTGGGCACTTGAAATTCGATTCCAAAAATAGAAATTTCGATTCGACTCAGTAAGTAAGGGGTCAAATTCATCAATAATTCATCAATATCCACCTTACAACTCTATCATAAAACGATAAATCGTTAGATACTTCAAATTACATAACAAAACCATATATTCCTGGAAACTGCTGCTGTTTTCGGCAATCCACAATAATATGTTGTATATCAATGTGCCTAATAGGGTCAACACATTGCAGTTTGTTTCAAGAGTGCCAAAGGACTCAAACACTTGATCAGATTGGAAGATGATGAATTCGAAAAAGTAAACAAGTTGGACGTTTTTTCCATATCGCTACCAGAAGAAGCACGCAACTATAAACTCAAGATCAATTTTCAAGATCAAACCCAGCAAAATGCAGATGAATGGGAGTCTGTCAATCGTCAGAATCATCCCAAGACCGCAAGCAGACTTGTGAGGAAGATACTTCACAGAATATTAATCATCCCTTATTATTATAATTCTATTGAAAATGTTTGTGGAGGCTGTAAAAAGCAATTTTTTCCGAGTTGAATGAAATTCTGAAATATATAAGATTTTAATTTGATTAGTATTCTAATAATCACACTGAACACCGGAAATAACACTCCTTATGAGAAAGTGCAGTAACCCAATTATTCATGACGGCTTTCATTATCGGCGAGAACAGCAAATAACACTTCCGGTCTATGCATGATAATGAGGTACTTATCAGACGCAGCAGAAGGTCAATTATTCATAACAGAAAATGAAAATAAAGCTCTGAACATAGGTATGGCTATTTTGGATTTATCGAAAATTGTCTTCTATAATTTTCACTACAATTTTATGCATACAGATACAATTTCACTTATCTACGAAATTTCCTGTGACGATGTATTCAAGGAATCAATTGGCGCAAATATTGAGAAATTCGACACATCAGACTATAGTTCAGATAATATGTATGCCATACACCCCAGTTAATGAAAAGAATTAGGTCTTATGAAGGATGAAGCTAATGGCAAAATTATAACACATTTTGCTGGGTTACGGTACAAAATGTACAGCCACAAGCTAGATTTAACTGATGACGTTATCGAAAAGGAGAAGAAACGTTTAGAGATAAAGGGCTTCAGTTAAGAACGGTTAGATCAGGAATTGGAAAATTTTGGGATGACAAAAAAGTCCAAAGGAGTCAAAAAATGTGTGGCGAAGAATAAAATCCCTTTTGATGATTATGTTGATAGTTTTAAGCAGGCTACAAACCTACGCTCACGATGTGTTTAGCATCGAACAAAGTAAAATCGTGCTTATTCCACACGATAATAAGCGGAAACTTTTCTCTGATTCGTTTGATATTCTACCAATTGCTCTAACATGTTCAGTTCTTATGTTAATCATTTTTCTATTATACTTATGTTCAAACATGTGTGTTTTCAAAGTACTCTGTATTTACTATGATTTTTTCAAATGTTAATAAACTATGTTCTTATATTCACTGCTTTCATTCAAAAAGAAAAGAACAACCTGGTTTTTACATCATTCATTACATAAATCATGGATGAGTTGCGATTCATAATAAAAAAGATATTCTCATTTGCATACATACTATCTATGGATGATGCTTGGCAAAATCCTTTTGTGATTTCATCCACAGTTACATTTAGTCCATCACTCAGCTATGATTTAATCATAGGAAATACATTTTTATAGTAAGCACAAAAGTTAAAAGAACCCAACATTGCCATGCGATCAGACACAACTTCCCTTTGGGTGTGAAGGATGCTTGCGATGTCTTGCTCAGTCAGGTCCAATTCAGTGTCGCCCTTGATGATGGTCAGCTGCCTCGTATCACTCTCAATGAACTGAGTGACGGTTACGAAATCACCACAACAAGTCGTAACAGGTTCATACTCGTCTGGATGACGGAAAAAGTTGTCCAATATGTTATCCAGTATGTATATGAGGGTGGCCCAGTCATCGGATGAGAAAGATATGTGTCGAGTGGAATACCTTTGTTTCAGGATGCCGCAGGTGTCGAAATCCCTAGCAGGGCTTAAGCCGCAACGAATTTCACAGTTCTCCATTGAAAACACCATAAGTAGCAGATGATTTTCGTTTTCAGCTTTGGTCTCGCATCGTGTTAATGATATATCAACGTCACCAAAGTAATAACGCTGAGCTGCAGCCACGTATCGATTCAGAACTCGATCGATTTTATCGGAATCACTTTCGAATATACTACCGACGCTGACATAACCACTATCGTAAGACAATTTACTGTTGCTGCTACTGGAACTCAACTGTCAAATAGCTTGTCGAATCCGCTTCTATAGCTTCCATCACCCCCCACCACCGATGATAATGAATTCTCTCTCAGAATTTGTTCCAGAACATTATAAACAAGATCGAAATTTTCAATCCAAGAGTTATGAGCCTTATCCAGTCCGAGCCATTTAACCAGCATTTTCTTTCCTTTTCTCTTGAGTATCTTCTCTACGAGATAGATGTCTGGATTTGCAGTTTTCTGTAACTCCTCTTCGTAGAATGCCCCTTGAATGGGTGTGCCTAGTGTATCTTCCCGCAGATAGGTGGCAGGATTGGTAATTATGACTTTGACGATTTTGAATAATTCCGTTGTCCAATTGGGGGTGTAACCTTTTTCAAAGAGGTATTTTAATTTTGAGGTGCGTACCATGTCACCCAATTTGAATTTTCTTGGTCCAACAATCTTCAGATGACTATATGTTTGACGTAGAACTTTCTGTTCGTTAGATTTGTTGATTTGGTTTGGTTTGGTTTGAAGCCGGTCGTTCGATGCACAGTATCATTGTAGGAGGCGGTTATTTCAGGTAATATTTTCAGCCAATTGTAGGTGCCCTGCAAACTAAAGTACATGTAGAGTCTTTCTTTCAGCGTTCTCATTACGCGTTCTGCCATAGAAGCTTTCATCACGCTGAATGTGTTGTAATGATTGATTTGATGTGTTTTCATTTTCCATTATAAAATTATTTTCCTTGATTAGTCTGCAAATTTTTTGGACACCGTTTCGTATGTGACAAACTATCTGTTAAGGCTTTGGTAACTGCGACGCCAGTTTTTGTTTTCAACGGTCGAGTCCACACCAATTTCGAAAAACAATCGATGACCACGAGAATAAGTTTGAAATTTCGATTTTAACGAACATATTGTCTCATTTCGGCCAAGTCCATTTACAATAAATGATCTGAACCTTTGACGATGGTACGATGTCGAGGGTATTTTTTTCGAACTGGTCGATGAAATTCCAACACCAACTGAGCTTTTTCGGGGGAGGAGGAGGAAGAAGTACCCTGGATACGACGACGAGACGTCTTTCGAGTTGACTGAATCTTTCCGGATGACGTCATGGTATGAGGGTTGATGTGAAAAGGGCTGCAATATAAATGAAACGACACACACGCATTCAGAAACAATTAATTTCAATATACATGTATACAATTAAGTGGTATGTTTTCTCAAGTCATTATATATTTGGACAAGCTTCTTGATATCTGCATCTAGTATCGATACTTTATGAGCAATATCATCAATGTTTCGTTTTTGACTTGCTATAGGGCCATCAACATAATTTTTGTTCGTTAAATCCTTCGGTTCCACCGATGGAGATTTCATAATTTTTTGGTTCACGTTCACCAATCCAGTTTCGAGGTATTGCATGGAAGCGTCCACTTGTTGTCCTCTATTAGTCACAGTGTTGATTTGATTTCTGATTTTTTGCAAGCTATCACGTGTTTCAGCGACGTACGCACCATTTTTTGTAACCATATCAACGAAATTCATATTGATTGTTTTTAGATTTTTCTCGAAAGTCTCTGTCTCAGTTTATTTATAGCCTTTCCACATGCATTGATGTCCCTTTTCGTGGTATCGAGAGAAGACTTGAGTTGTTGTTCAATTTTATACGTAAATTCATCCAAGATCTCATTCACATATCCTTTGTTGGCCGCATCTTTTCTGCCCGTAGGACTTTTAACATTACACAATTTCAAATCGTTAAAATCAATGTCGCCGTTGTATGTAATCCACCGCTATCACTTTTCGATATATGTTTCCGCTTTCCACTGGAACTACGTCCAAACTTGTCGACAGTCATTGTGAAAATGTGTTATGTACATAAGGGAACAAGTTATTTATTGAATGATGCGTGCTTCTTGGAGTTCATTGATTATGGCCAATATTTCGTTGTCGTGAGAAGTATTTCCGGCATCTTCCGAAGCTATCAGCAGCCTCAATCGTTCACACAATTTGTTCGGGTCATCCCAGTTAATATATTCTATGGGTTTGCTATCGGAGGTCATCATATTGTGATGAGATTGTTGAGGGAGGAGTCCTTTGCCAGTGGTGTGTCGACGGAACATAGGTCATATTATATCTGTATATCTACGTCTTCGACTACCCTTCATGTTTCCTGCTGAATTCAGATGAGCTCCCGTCAATTCTAAAATAGTTTTATATGCATTAAAATCATCTGCATTGTAGGAGGGGTCATCATAGAATATTAGTTGATAGAGTCCTGGAGTCCTTCTCAAATACTCCCTCCGTTACGATATTGTTAATTTTATCGAAATCGATGTATTTTTTTCCTAGAAACCATTTAGAAGAAACTTCATTATAAACAGGTGCGTATAATTTATCTACTTTTTCATTTTTACTCCAGTGTTCGAGGATGTATTTTTGTGACATGGGGGGATATTGCTTAACATATTCGAGCATTACTTCTTCTGGAATAGATTCTTCCACCGATGGTTCCGCATCATCGAAAAGGCTTTCATCACTATCATCGTGTGTTTCGGCAATGTCCATTACAGGAAGGAATTGTGTTTGTTCTGGAGATTGTTCCTCTTCTTCTTCTTCGTTGAGTTCCTCTTTCTTGATACGTTTGAGGTTAGGAGGATGACTTGACGATTTCTTCGAGGGGTTTGGACAGAGGTTCGAAAAGATCATTTATCGATGCATCTTCTTCGAATTCACCCAATTTGTAAGCTAGGTATCTTTTTCTAATCTCCTTTGACAATGAAGAGATTTTATTTTTTCGAATGACGTCAACTTCTTTGCTGAGCGGCTTCATGTTTACTGATGGCATGCTAATCTTTACGCACGCATATATATTTATCGAAACCATGTCGATATCTACCACCATTCTGCACACATACGTTTGAACTGTTCGAATGACATGTCGGGCGAAACGTGTTTATCAAATAGGTGTTTTATGTTGATTTCATCCTGCTTGAACAACACAATCAAATTGCAATTGTCTCGAATCAGTTGTTTGGGCATTTTCGAGTACGTTCGGCATATATACATGGCGTCAATGTCCTTGTGTCTACACATTGAAAAATAGTCTCGAATTTCTGTTAACCACCACAAGCCACATCATCGAATATGAATATCGAGTTGGGTTTGGCTTCATGAGGACTCATAATTTCCTCGTTTTCTCGGAACGGAAAATAACCGATTTCTTTGACTTCATTTAATACATCTTGAAGCAGTTGGTACTTGGGTTGATATAGCGACTTTGAGTAGACGTAAATGTTTTCAAAATTTGCACCATTCGGACTGAACAGTAATGATAACGCTATATTCGTCTTCACACGTCCGCTCGGCCCCGAGATGATGGCTCGGAAGGACTTTGGCAATAATTCGCCATGTTTTTTTTTACGCTTGGGGGTTCAAACATCGTCATAGTTGCCGATTGGTTGCGTTTTTTCTTGTTGAACAATCTCCATAGTCTGATCGGAATTCACATGCTGTTCACCATTCATCTCGTTCACTCGAGTGGTTGTTATCTTGTTTTGCACTCAATTTCCTCTCTGGTGGAAATATCTTGGAGATGATATTTTTATATTTCCAAGATTTATTGGTGTTGATTTTCCCATTTGATATTTTGTATGCATCGGTCGACATCAGAATCGTTTTATAGTTTATAAGACCTTGATCAGTGAAATTTGTAGGCTGCTTTTCAGTCAGAAGTCTCTTCAAGCCCTCAGTCAGTTCATAGGTGTCGTGACCAAGTTTCAACGTATTGCCTTCAATGTCTATGGGTTCTTGCCCTATGGAAAAGTTCGTCCCATTCATATTGATGCCATAACAATCGGGCTCAGGGAATAATATAGACATGTTGACGCGTCAAAAGTCTCAGTACAACTGAAAATCACTGCCACATCAGTAACCTCAAACCTCTGTTGAAATCTTCATAACTAAGTGATATAATCGTTGTGGCGTCAGTCCTTATGTTGACGTATAGCGGAGAAGATGTCATTAATACGCTTATCAATAAGTTACCTTTCGAATTACATCTGCCGGGATATCAGTATTGCGGTCCTGGAACTCGATTAAAACAACGTCTCGCACGTGATGACGAAAGAGTGAATCCCTTAGACGCAGCTTGCAAGCAGCACGATATTGCCTATTTGCAAGACACATCTCTCGAAGCAAGTCATAAAGCCGACAAAGTTCTCGAAGAAAAGGCGTGGCAATGAGTCAAATCCAAAGACGCGTCACTTGGCGACAAAACCAGCGATCTATTCGTTACTGGAGCCATGAAAACTAAACGCAAATTCGGCATGGGTATGACTTCATTCCACAGTCATATTGGAAAAATAATAAAAAAATGGAAGCCTCATCCGAATAATGTGAAGAAATCCATCCATCGCTTTAGCTTTGAAGGCGGCAAAAATGGTCGTTCAACAAGCGTTCAAATACGACAGCCGAGAGTTATTCCTTTCGAATCAAAATCCGGAGGTTTCCTACCGCTAATACCCCTATTTGCTGGACTGTCGGCCTTGGGTACGTTGGTGGGGGGCGCAAGCGCCGTAGCCAAAACGGTTATAGATACAAAGAATGCCAAAAAGAAACTCGAAGAAGATCAACGTCATAATAAAGCTATGGAACATTTGGGATCTGGTCTGTATTTACGCAAGACCCCCTGAGGTTATGGATTATTCTTGAAAAAACAACAACAACAGCGACGTCAAGGACGTGGTCCCTATTTGAAGAAGCAAAAAAACTCCTATTGAAGCTGCCCAATAGAGCATTGTATGACTCGGATATAGAAAAATGCGTTCGTCAATTGAGAATACCCCATTTTAGAGGGTCTTCATGCGAGACTCGCTACCGCAGCTTCCTCTACAAAAGGAATGTGCTATACTGAATTTGGACTCTAAGAAAAATGTGGGTACACATTGGGTAGCTTACATAAAAAACGGCAACACTGTAAATTATTTCGATAGCTTTGGCAACCTAAAGCCGCCATTGGAACTTGCAAGATATTTTGGTAGAAACGTTGAAATTATATATAACAACGATCGTCATCAGAATTATAATCAGTTCAGTTGTGGACATCTATGCATACGCTTTCTACTCGGAAATGTCTAAATATGCTGAGAGACTTGTGCGATGCAGAATTGAAAGCTATTCCCTGGACTATATTATGCTGACCCTGGGAATTACTAGATGTTTTTGAGCTGCAAGTTCGTCTACCATGTTTCAGCCATCATCGGAAAGAATGTCACAGCCGTCAGACTCCCAGACAGTATTTTGGTTATGTCAGTTCACAAAATGAATGTTATTATTGTTTGAATAAATTATAATCTATTGTTTTTCTGTTATTTATATCATGCCCCTTATCGAAATAGCTTAGTCATGTCTATGATATTAACCTTGAACGGTCACTCGTCGACGCTTTCCATAAATTTCACGCCACCCCTCCAATTGGATGGTGATGCGGAGTACGGATTAGCTTTTTTGGGTTTGCATTCGTACAACAGTATTCCCAACATATCGGAGGGTACACAGTTTCATTATTTCGAGAACGGCGATAAGAGCAAGAGAAAAAGCATTGATATTCCTGTTGGAGCCTACGAAATTGAAGATCATTGAAGCATTGCTGCAAAAACACATTGTTCCAAAACAATTCGTCGAACGTCCTGACGCCTTTTTCTATCTCCGTCCCAATAATAATACGCTGAAAAGCGAAATATTTTACTCGAAACACGCAATCAACTTCACTCTGGCTCATATATAAAAAACTAAGGCAATGATCATCAGTAATAAATACAAACTAAAATTAGTGGATTATCAATCCCTCAGACTCCAAATGGAGGATGACAAAATTGAATGGGTATCTGAATTCAAATACCTAGGATTTATGCTTGATGAATCGTTAACTCTCAACAAGCATTGTGATTACATATGCAAAAAGATATCAAAAAAACTATTTTTCTTCTCTAGGATATCATCCGAAGTCTCAATATTTTCAAAAATTACCATATATTGAACCATCATTCAGCCCCATTTCGATTATTGCTCAACCCTGTTATATCTATTAGATGTGAACAATATGCAAAAGTTACAGAAACTTCAAAATCGGGGTATGAGAATTATTTTGAGGTGTAACAGGTATACTCCGATTCAATATATGCTTAACACTCTTGGTTGGTATGATGTAACGAAAAGATATTTCTATTTAACTATGGTATTCATTTTCAAAATTACCAAAAACTTATTACCAAAATACTTCGATTCCTTCATCACTTATAATAATCAAATCCATGAGCACAATACAAGGACAACTGATCAATTTCACATATCTAGAACAAGAACAAAAAATTCAATGAACTCGCTATTTTTCAAGGGATTGGACGATTTCAATCAACTTCCCAAACCAATGAAGAACTCAGCCACGCTACATTCTTTTAAAAACCAGCTAAAAAGCCATGTTATGTCACTCAACTCATGAATCAACATATTGTAGTTTTATTTCGATGCAGATTTGATATTCAATGTCTTTAAGATATACTTTTTTTCTCTAGAGATATATTTGTTTTTAGATATACAGTTTTTAGATATACATTTTATATGAGATATTTTCTTTTAACTTCTTTTAACTGCCTGTAATGTGTTTTAATGTGTTCAAATGTCTCAAGATGTGGTCAAAAATGTGTTCAACTGTGATGTCATGTCATGTAATCAACTGTACTTTGTGTATTTATTTTATTTTTATTTTTTAATGTTGTTTTTTAATTCAAATTAGTATAATCTGAACAACCATTGTATTTATATTAGGAATTCCTATTTCAATAAAGATTTCGGTTTCGATATATTGGGATTTTCGTCATCCACCCTTGCGCCCAACATTCATCACGCATCCGATCGACCCGTCAACATTATACAAGTATGAACGATTCACATCCACAGAAATATTACATCTGGAGCCTTCTACAACAACATACGGTCTCATACGATATACGAATTTGCTTAAGACGCTAACCCTGGTTACGCCATTGACTTAACTCCCAATCATCTCATATATCTGCCTATCCATCATCTAAGTGAATTGGATAGCATTACGCTAAGAGTGTTGGATCAAAAATTCCAGTTGATAGATTTTCGAGGAGAGGAAATTATTGTTCGTCTGGAATTGAAGAAACTATGGTCCTGAAAATCGATAAAAGTCCTGCATCTACATTCGAGCCTTCAGTCTTCACCAAGACATACACGACAACGATTCGTCAATTATCTGCAGAGTATATACCTCTCCTGAAATCTCTCGGTCATCATGTTGTCGAGTCAAGTGTTCAACATTTTCCGAAAACCTCAAATGGACGAAACAATACAGAAAGTCGAATGGAGGACGTATTACCCTTATGTCAAATCATTTCGAAATAATGACGTCATCGAAATCAGTATCAACCAATCGGATGCCTTTGATGCTTCTGAAATTATCAAAGCCGACAGCCCCATTATGATTTCGTTTAGAAAATGGGACTTGCACATGTTGCCAGCTCTCACGATCGGTTCCACCACCGAAATATGGGCAGTGAAAACTTCGTCGTTTATCGAAAGTCCTCGATACGTTATTGTATGCTTTCAGAAAAATCATGATCATAACAGCACCAATAATGATCCCACAGCATTCAGTCATATAAATATAGAGAATATTACTTTGACGTTGAACGGAGAAACTTACCCCAAGGAGAAGATGCATTCGCAATTCAGCAATGGAGACTTTTCGCAAGCCTATCACAATTACACGCAATTTGGATTCGGCTACAAGAATTCCTACCACCACACGCCTCCGACTTTGCAAACAAAACATTTTTCGTCATCGATTGTTCCAGAAGAGACGAGAGTATCAAGAGTTCCAGTGTCGATGTTAAGCTGGAGATCGAGGCATCAACAGGTTTTTCCGACAATACCCGAGCCTACTGCATCATCGTGCACAACACCATCATCGAGCACCTTCCACTCAGCGAAATTATTAGAAAACTGAACTGAATATCAGACAAGAGTTTAGTTTACTGCCAACCGTCGTCGATATGAGAGTAGCGTTCATTGACATTCAAGCATTCGTCGTTGATGGGGTCTTCCAGCCAAAGGAGATTGCCACCCAGACCGGAGATCAATGCAACAATTTTTTACTATCACCAAACCAAAGCTTTTCCTCGCTGAGTAAAGAAGATAGACAGAATGCCGTCTATCTGGAAAAGAATGTTCATGGCCTGCGATATTTTTCAGATTTTATTGAATATCATCTACTTGACTCGATTCTCAAACAGAACCTCTATGACGTCACTATGATTTATGTACGTGGGCATCAGAAGAAATATTTTTTGATGGAGAAACTTCAACAATTGAATATTGCTAAAGAAATAATTGATTTGGAAGATTTGGACAACACATGGTGGATGGTTCCTACATTCGACAACACAGCATCCTGTATGCATCACCAACAGAAGGGGTGTTCTTGTAGTCTTCACAATGTTGATATTTTATGTAAATAGATATATGATAAATTAACTAGATAAAAATGTATGTAAAAATTGTCCTTTATTGAAGTTATGGACTTGTTTTATAGGTCAAAATAGCTCAGTTGGAGGAGCGATAGACTGAAGATCTGGCGGTCCCTGGTTCGAATCCAGGTTTCGACATTTTCATTTTTTGTTGAACCTCTCATGATATACATGCAGACTTTTCATATTCACGTTCTCCAGTGAAAGTTGTCTTATTAGAGTACTCGCACTCTTCTGTATCTCACTTCATTACGAAGCCCTCTTGGCTTCGGAAAATGCTTGATTCGGATTCTTGACATTGAGAAGAATCCATTGACACCTTTCCCCCATCGGATCAAAATCAGTGGTCACTTCCGGTTTCGTTTTCGATGGATTTGGATATAATTCCGTGACTTGTTTACGAATATATGGTTTCGTTTCGTAATTTGAAGTATTTAACGATTTATCGTTCTATGATAGAGTGGAGGGTGGATATTGATGAATTCACAGTTCTCCTCCAATTTGACCCCTCACTTATTGAGAGTCCAATCAAAATTTCTATTTTTAGAATCGAATGTTAAGTGCCTATATGGTACAAATCGACCCACGTTAGCTCATTGAAAATTAGCTGAATCGGTGTCGTTGACTTTTTTTTATTCAACCAGTATGCAAAATTCATGTTCCTTCTTCAAGATAACGGCATCAGCCTATGAGATACCCTGGATGCTTGTTTTCTAGACCCTGTAACGTTCCAACATCCCTTTAGGATACTCATTGAGAATTTCAAGGGATTGTTTCATTGGTCGAAATAGCTCAGTTGAAAGAACGTTATACCCATAATTCAAAGGTCCCTGGTTCAAACCCAGGTTTCGACATTTCCATTTTTTGTTGAAGCTCGCATGATATACATTCATACTTTTTATATTCACGTTCTCCAGTGAAAGTTGTTTCGTTAGAGTATTCGCATCCTTCTGTATCTCACCCCATAACGAAGTTAGCTCCTAGTGCCCTTTTGTTATCAGAAAATACGTAATTAAGTTCCTTGGCATCCAGACGAATCCATTGATACCGAAATTTCCCTTATCGCATCAAAATCAAAATCAGTGGTTTATGAGATTTTGGTGGATTTGGGTATAGTTCCATGCCGTGATTACGAATTAATATAAGGTTTTGTTATTTCATGTAATTTATAGCATTCAAAGCGCGATTTATCGTTCTACGGTGAAGTTGGAGAGTGGAGCTTGATGAATTTAGAATCTATGGGTGTTCCCATTCCATTTGACACCTCACATGCTATCCTAGGACTAAAATTGAAATCTTCATTTTACAAATCGTTTTTCAAGCGCCTTAATGGTATATGTACATCGAATCACATTAGCTCGTTGAGAATAAGCCGAATCGGAGACATTGACTTTTTTGGTACACCCTGTATACAAAATATATATGAATTTATGTATTTCATGGTAATTTGAGCCACTCTGTATATTTGATTTTTGTTTTTTCTTTCCAATGACCGACAACCATGTTTTTTTCTCTCCAATTAGAGGCGGTTGTTTTTCCCTCCAACCACCTTCTTTTCTCTTTAATGACAGGCAGCCATGTTTTTTTCACAATGACAGGCAGCCATGTTTTTTTTACGTCAACCATGTTTTTTTTTCTAATGACAAGTGACACAAAGCGGCCATGTTTTTTTTTCGATGACAAACGGCCATGTTTTTTCCTCGAATGATGTCGGCTATGTTTTTTTCTCTAATCATTATTTTACGCTCCCACCTGAACACTCTTTTCTCTACCAAGGTGTGACCAGGCCGGGGCCTTCCCCATCGTTCCAATCATACATTTTTCCCCATTACCCACCAACGCCATCTGGTGTTCACTGTCCCAACGGTAACGCCCTCGGAATGTCTCAACGTCTCGAACGCGGTCTCCCCCACCGCAGCGACCTCTAGTGTTCCTGCTGGGAACTCCGTCGCTCCCTCTCTACCACACGTATCGTCTGTCTCTCTCTTACTCACGGTTTTGGTTTTCCCTATACTTATTGTCGGACCCGCTTAGGTATACTTCTAGTGATTTCCAAGATATAATGCTAGATTGTTCTTAGGCGCTCATATGGGCCATTTTGTTTTCATTCAAACCGTCTTTGAGCTCATTGCCTTCCAAGATAACCTATACTTCCATGTACTGCATTTTGAATATTTTCGTAGATCATTGATGGAATCCCAACAGTGGAATGACGCTGTTGATTAGTAGGATACCCGCAATCGCACCGTCATCTGTACCATGCAATATCAGTTCATCTTAACTCTGTCTATCCGCTGAAGTCCCGCTATGTAGTCTGGAGGCCTACTGATGGCCGTCGCGACACGGGCTAGCCGGGCCGACGACGTATTATGATTATGGCCCGCGTATGTCGGCTGTTTTTAAAGTGCCTCTAGAGGCCCACGCGTAACATGTTTGCTGGGAGTGCTATGAATGCTAATTTATTATTTTCCACTCTGGACGCAGTCGTGGATAGTCATAAAGTAAATTCTCCTACAATCAATGAATCTTGTTTATTCAATATCTCTCTTGAAAGCGTATTGTGAGATTTTGTCAATCAATTGAGGAATTTATAAGCATTATTACATGAAATGTTGACCTATTCAGCAATTGCAAATTATTAATATTTTTTGGTTTAATACATTGAAACTGTGTGAATTTTTCTTTTGAACTTCAATGAGTGCATATATTTCAACGAATAACTGAACTGTTCATTTTGAATATTAATTTTGTTTTCAGACTTCAATCAATATGGGTTGCTTTTTTGGGGCTAATATTTCGATCATTTTTCACACGGTATTTTCGTACTTTTGCATGCTGAACACAATTCTGAAATCCAAACATGAATTACATTCAGAGAGTTCTCTCTCCTTTATTGAAGATGATAAATAAAATAGTTTTTGATTTCATACATTCATTTTGAAGGATCAATCAGGTTTAGGTTATATTTGTATTCATAACCTCCATAAGTTGGAAGACACACCCAAGTAGCACACAGAGGTCATAATTCGGTTGTACAGACGTCTACTAGACCTTTTGCAAAAGTCCATGACTTATTGAAAAGGGAAACATTCTCAATTGCATATTGATAGAAAGATTTTTCTGTGAATTGAAAAATCCACGATTAAAATGAAGTTATTTTTTGTGAATGTCTAACAGAAAACAACTACTTCCCCGGCTAAAGCCACGCTGGACATTGAACTACATCTGATAGATATTCTGAAAAGGCCCCAACTCAAAAGTAAAAATCTGAAATTGAAAATTTGTATTTTCATTCAGATAGTTATTTGATTTTCTATTCCAGTCTCAATTAAGAACTCATAAAGATGAATGAGGCAAAGAAGAATGTTTTCCAAAAGAGAGTACTCACCAGAAATCATTCGTAACATTGACGCAGGAGGGACATCGCATTCACTAGGTCTTCAATATATTTTTGTCGACGAAAATCTATTTCACGCTTCCACGATCATCAGGAAGACCGGAAGAAATGGGAAACACATTTTCAAGAAGCAATCTCACTTTGATTTTATGAACATCCTGTTTATATTTTCAACAAATCAATCCATGACTTATGTCTTGTAATATGCTGAGACGTCGCTATGTATGCCAATGCGACAAAAAGGCACACTCTTGCGACGTCACATCGACGTTATGAAGTAGTGGTAATGACTTGCCAATATAGTCTTATATAAGCCAGTCGCAAAAGGGTCGTTCTGTGGTCTTAGTGTAGTCATTATATCATTATGCATGAAGGTCATAATCTTTCTAATATAGTATTACAATATGTATACCATATCAAAAGATTTTATATAATATCAATATAATATATAAGTCAGCCTTCCTTTACATGTTCATGATACTCTGTGACCATGATAGTTATCGAGATAAAAATGATTTTCATTTATGTGTCTTTAAGAATTGTTCTGAAACTCTAGTGACCAAACAAATCTATTTTTACGATCAAAATCCAATTCTACTCACTTAAAATTCAAGCGCTTCGAAAATGAAGAGAGATAAATATTCATTTTCATTTCAAAAACAATATTTTTCATAAATTTTTCTCATTAATTGTTGAAATATTACGAAAGATACTTGATTAGCACATCTCCAATTATTTTTAAATTTATATAACACCCAGGGTCCCATATTGTTTATTTCAAATATTTTTGTTTCAATATGGCTACCAGAATGATGTTATCAATCAATCGAAAAACATGGATGCCGTCCTTCTAGTCGAAAAGTTGTTATTACTCCGGTATGTACTATCATAGAATAGTTTAAGAGTGTCTCAAAGACATCGAAATATCTTACCTAAAAAAGTTGTAATGTAGTCGCTATGACCACAAGAAGCAAGTTTTGTTGTACTAACGTCGTAACGTTATCAAAACAGAAGAAGGTATATACTGAGTGCATAAGCATTCCGCTAGTTCCGCCTAATGGAAAACGCTAAAAATAACTGACATTTACAATAGAGGTTATGTTGATGTTGAATATTTAAATATTTTTTATTTATCACTCGAAGTGCACATTGTTGGGAAAACAATTGAAGGAACTGGATGAACTTCATTTTTTTGCAGTGTCCCGATAGACTGATTAATTATTTCACATGTTAATTTCGGGGAGGGCACTCATCCTTCCTCTTTATATTTTTCTATACGCTCCAGTTCTCTTGTAAGGCAGATTGAATTTTTGTTTTGGCATTTCAATCATTCATACGGAACTGAATATTCTACATACATAACACAATATACCTATATCCAACAAAAATAACATAACCAACAACAATAATCTAACCATAGATGCATAAAGTAATCATTACGGTCAAAGTTCATCAGTTAATAAAACTACATTACATGAGTACAATATGAAGTCGTAGAAACGTTTCAAAAATCTATTCATTAGAACCACATATGTTCATTGTCATAATAACCTCACAGCAACTGCTCTTGAGTTCTACTCAACGACACATACAATTTAATTACATACAAACCACAGTACAACTTCATCTCGAGAATTCTTTTTTGTACTCTCGTCATAGCAACGCCTGAATGGTATAAAACGCACATTAACTTTTTGGTTCTAAAACATACAAATACGTGGTCTTCAAGACGGTATAAGAAGTCATTATGGTAATTGTATGACTATGTGCTACTTGGGCATCGTATTGGTGTCCAGAATCCTATGACTTTGATCGTTAAATTTGAAATAAATGATACCTTTATTGACATAGGAAAGGTAGTCGTATCTCCTGAAGTAATTGGGAGCACAAAGTTTGTGCTCATTGAGAGATTGTGCAAGAAGGTAACCCAAAATTGTGAAAATCGTTGGAGACTATAAATTGACCCAAAAATCAAACTATATATATATATATATATATATATATATATATTGTCCCAAAATATCATAAAAAGGGGGGGTGGGTTGTTGTGTATATTAAACCCCTTGGATGAGTCTACCAACTACGCCACTGTCTGACACTTGTTTTTCCGTCGTGCAGATCGGTAAACAAGAAAAATGTACAAAGTGTACTGTCATGTGTACCACCTTATATGACACCTGCAGCCGCTAGGGTCCTAATAATTACTAAGTCCGGTCCGGTCAGCGGAATCGCGACTCGCAATTATCAAACCAAACGCAAAAATGAATATATGACCAACTTCCCATCTCGACCCGATAGAAAAATTGTCCATATAAACCGCTGCGCTCACGCATGTATTTCATCAGGGATTTCGACTTCCTACATACGACTAGTGCTGTCTGGGGTTCGTTTGCTCCGGCCTGAGACAATTTGAACTACCTAAGACTTGCAAATGAATTTACCAGAATGAAAAACCCATTATCCCACCCCGAGTACTGAGCCCAGCCCTGAAAGAATCTCTGTGCTCCATCAGCTGATGAAATTCTAACGAGGCTTCAACGCTTCTAAATTTTGAAAAGTTCTGAAAAAGTGATCGCCAAAAATTTACAAGTAATTTGGAAAACCCCACGAACAGAGTTTTTGTTTAAACGCGAGAGAATTCCCCACCGTAGGACATCTGGTAAGTCCTCTGGAAACGAGAAAAGCTCGATTCCAGCCGGTCCAAGGAGAGAGTGTTCTTTCTCAACGCCATAATTGTAGCCTCCGATCGGTTATTTCGAAAACAATTTCAATTAAAAAAAATTCCCTTCAGAAAATTTTGAAAATACCAAACTATGGAAATTCCCCTGGAGAAAACAACACCTCACGGTTATTTTATCCCTAAACTGAATTTCAATATATTTTCCTAGCCTTTATTTTACGAGTGGGCGAAGACTCGTTTAAAATCCCCAAAGCGACACACTACCGAATATGTACGTTCAAATTCACGCTCCTCGGACATTTTTGCAAAGTGCTTACAATTACTTGAGAACGAATCTCCAAAGTAAAAATGATTCAATCAGAATCGAATTCAAAAACTATGACAATCGTACCAAGTCTCGATTGCCATTTTACAACGAAAAACGAACACAACTCGCCCCGTGAGTTTTAATCGCGATACGCTTTCGTTGCAAGAGAATAAATCTCAGAAAAATCCCGATCTTGGAATTTGGAAATTTAATTGAACAAGTGAGGTGTGATATTGAACGTAATATTTTTCCCTTTCACGAGACTTCACAGGTGCCCTGTTCCTTCTATACTAATTTTGAAAAGAACAAGCCCAGGAGCGACTTGAAAGGAGAGGTTTCAAAACTAAATTTGGATAGAGAGCGTAGAAAAACGTAGACCGACCTAACTCAGGAAATTCACATTTAACTCTCTATCCGCAAAGAAAAAATAGGGAAAAGGTAACCTACGCGCAGGAAAGTTTTTGGGAGGGACACATGGACCAAGGAACCCCCTTCCGGGAGCCGGAAACTCGGTTTGAGAATCCCTTTCTCTTCTTACGCGCAGCTAATTAAGCTCAAGCCCTCGTACTTGAGATAGACTCCAAGTTCAACGAGGACCATTTAGACCATTCTCGTGATCTCACTTAAGAAAATCTACCGAGATACGTCCGAAGAGCCGCATGCCTTGTTTGTGCGTGTCAGCAGTCCCAGATCTGAAAAACTTCCAAAAACACGAAAAGATTAACACCCTGAAAAAGAAGGCATGATTAGTAACCCTGTATATACTTATCGCAGGCGACTCCCTGAAGTAACTTCTCGTAACACATCAGGAGAAGAAAATCGCCTACGTCCATCCTAGAAACCATAATTCCATCCAACGAACGACCCATCTGAGAACTGCCAGCCGAAATCATCCCTTGTCGTGACACCGAATCGTCGAATCCAAAAATCCATGGTCCACATCCGATGTACGATCTCGATTCGGAAACTGCACCAGTCTCATCCGTGAAAAAGATCCATCCATCAATGGACAACGGCGCCGCTAATATTCAAAACAATCTCTCGACTGGAAATGAACATTTCCAAATCTAAACAAATCGTGCCCAATTTCGTTCGGAAGAATCTGCTTTGTTCCTATGAAACCCACTGATTTCTGGTTCGGAATATTTTTACTAAAATATTCGCGTTTACTATCTACCTGTACAGGCTGTCTCCAGGGAACAATTGGAAATGTATATGGGGGCCACTCGTGAAAGTTGTGGATTTAAAAATACCAAGGGTGAACTGAATTTAAAAATGACGTGTTCCATACTAAACAAAAATTAACCTTGCTTTCACGAATGTACCGGGTGTCCCATTACAATAGTCCAAAAACCAAGAAACGTATTTTTGGTGAGAATGGAGTTTTCGTCTAAAATAGGCGATTTTCATAACAATATATATATATATATATATATATATATATATATATATATATATATATATATATATATACATATCACAACCGAAACTTTCAGGACCAGGCTTCGACTTGAACTCCAGAACAGTACTTCGAAAATGGAATATATGCATTCTAAGCTCTGTCGTTAATTCATTTGAAGTGCAAACAAAATCCTAAGAATTAGTTAAGTAAAATTATCGGAAAAAAAGTCCCACTTATTGATTTCATAAACTTTCAAAATATTAGCAATTTCACTCACCTGCATTGGTGCGGCAAAAAATTGACAGCCTGTGACTGACCACACAACATACAAAAACGATTCATTTCAATGAATACAAAACATTGGTGATTCTAACTGAGTGAATGTTCAAATAGTTTTGCAGAAATAACAATCCACAAATCATAACATCAATAGGATTGAAAAGCATTTCAATTTTCCAATTGGTTGGAAGTTTCATAAGTGACATGTCCGTATTCCGCATCAGTGTGCAGGTTGCCTAAGGTTGGCGAATGCATTTTGTAATGGCGAAACAGATTCAATATGTTGAACTATGTCAATTTGTCACCATCTATTGTGAAAAATTTGAACTAGGTCGCGAAAATCTACTAAAAAGTCTAAACAAAATCGAATCAGTGCATACACCAGGGTTTCCAGGCTCTTATATGTGAACAACTTTTATTTTATGAATGAAAACTAAAATAAACAATAATCTAATTAACCGCAATGCATCATTAGAATATTTCATCGAAATTTCCAAGTGATAGGAGATTTTGAAGTTACATATAAAATTTACTCACGCAGTGCAAAAACACTTTATCTCTGCGTGAGCCGCGGCCGCACTGTCGCCTCACTCCACTGGACGAGGGGACACATAAACAACTCGCACGAAAATAATAAAGGGGCAACATGAAGGATAGTCTGGATATAGCTACTGAACATATAAGCTCCTTGTACGAATCCCGCTTTGTTCAGTAGCTGAGTGAACTTTGGTATTTTCAGAAGATTTTTGATCTGATTTTGTTTTATTTTTTTATGGAATCAATTCTTTAGTTGAATCGAACTGAAAGGAGACAAGTTCGATTATACTTTTTTTTTTATTTGAGTCAGATTACATAGAAATATCAGTATGGACTTACGAAAATTTGAGTCATCCAACTTTTGATCGTTGAGTTTATGGTACCTATAAAAATGAAAATGCGATTTCCAATCACCTAAAATGAAAAAGCCTACGATAAACATATTGACAGTCAGTGATGAGATTGTCATAAAGCAACATTCGATTTACCAAAAGGCAATGAAAAGACGTTTCATTGAACTACATACCCGCGATTGCAAGATGTCGTGTAAGTATATCATGACGAGTGTAGCCTCAAACGACTGCAATATAATTGAAAAATATATTTGGAAAAAAGTTCTATTTTAATTGTATGTTCTTTAAAATCGTATATTTTTAATGCCTACATGGATTTATTGGAATTTCATGGGAATAATTCAGTTCAAAATAAATGACGTGGTGAAAAAAAATATATAAAAAAATCATCATTAACGCCTCCAGATTTATTTTGGTGGCAGCGAGTCAATATTAACGTCTCTTGAACTTCGCTTTAGAGATGATGTCTATAAGGCTAATTGTTATTGCAATATATTCTGATTATGTTGTAAGCAAAAATAACTTGATCGCGATCAGTAAATGAGAATATTCAAAGACCCCATACCACCCCATTAGAAACATAATCAAAGAAGAGTATTTTTAACATGATGTTTAGAGGGCAAGTGTGTCATGATGTTGAGGACTCGCTGTCTCCCAGACCTAGAAACAAATTACTTTTTATTTTAATTACCGACTTGCATCAATTTCTGCTCTGCAATAATGCGGAAATACAAAAGTCCAGTTCGAATGATTTTGATGAAACATAGTCTTACTTGAAAAATTATATAAATTGAAGTCTTCTGATTTCTTCTGTGTTAACTATTTTTATGCAAGATTATAATGATAATAATGTTTATTTCAATATTAGAGGTACGTTTCAGAGTAAGACCAGAAAATAAACAGTGAAGACAGCCGCTGAAAGTAGATAACTACTTGCTTGCGGTGATATTGAAAAATATAGTAATAAACTAGAAACAAATGTAGAATTTTACAGAACCATCCCAGCGAACATGAATGAGCGGTAAATAGACGGGCACTTTCTGTTAACTGCGGTAAGATGTCGGCAGCGGCATACCGATGTCGGTAAATAATTTGAATGATATCAGTTTTGCCGCTCTGGCTGCACATACGCATATTTATTATGGATGTTTCGAATTTAGCCAGAAATTACCCGTTAAAGATTTGCGATAATCGCGCCGATGTCGCTTTGACACAGTATGTGGCATTACGCTCCGCACCACTGCAACCTCTGTAATGAAAATGCAGCATTGGCATTACTGAATATAACGTTGGCAGTTGGCCCTACCGCTGACTTCGTGAAGGATGTCAAATCGGGTATTTTCTATTTTTCAGTAGCGAGAATTTTTTCAGATTTCTGTGTTGTCATTCTATCTATTCGGTGAAATATTTTTCCAGGCCAATTTGAAATGCAATATCTGGGAAATATGGAAGAGTATCTTGGAAACCATTTGAGATAAAATAAAAATGGTTGAAATGGAGAATAAGTTGTCTGTTCAGGTAAATAGGAACAATCTGGCTCTACAGTTTCAGAAATCCTCTACAATGATTGGCTTCAGAGAATGAAAACAGTGAATTCTATATATCTAGTACATGAATCAGTCAATTCTGAATATTTGATGAATTTATTGTGTATAATAATGACCTATCTTCATTGAAGTTTCACTGTTTTCGAAGATATAATGCTTGATTGTTCTTAAGCGCTTGTATGGGTCATTTTGTTTTCATTGAAACCGTCTTTATGCTAATTGCCTTCCAAGATAACCAATGTACTGCATTTTGAATTGGACGCCCCTGTATATTTGCATAGATCATTGATGAAATCCCAACAGTGGAAGGACGCTGTTGATTAGTAGGATACCCGCAATCGCACCGTAATCTGTACCATGCAATATCAGTTCATCTTAACCCTGTCTATCCGCTGAAGTCCCGCTATGTAATAAAGCGGGTGGTAGTCTGGAGGCCTACTGATGGCCGTCGCGACACGGGCTAGCCGGGCCGACGACGTATCATGATTATGGCCCGCTTATGTTGTCTGTCGACTGTTTTAAAAGTGTCTCTAGAGGCCCACGCGTAACTTGTTTGCTGGGATGTACATTAACTAAACTTATGAGGAGGATAATTTCTCTGACGGATGCTATTTTTCTTTTATACTGATTGATTTTATTGATAGTTCATCATTGATTCATAGTAGAGATCAGATATCATGAATGTATGTTATAACTAGCATATGCCCTTCTGGTTTTCGGAAAGATTTTAAACGTTTTTTTTTATTCGATTTGTGAAATTTGCGAAATACAATTTTGATTAATATGGCGCAACGCTAATTCCTCAACGTAAGTTAATTGAAAAAACAAATATTAGTGCAGATGGAATCTTTAGAATATTTCTTTTCCCAATTTCCCTATTCATTGAATTGGTTGGAAGGGTCATTATTATGGCCTTATCATTTGTTTATATCTACAACCTGTTGATATCTCAAATCTCGACTTTCAGTTTTTTCCAATGCTGGTGAATCTGAAATAACTAATCTGAAGAAATTATGACATAAAACTCACCTTTACTAAATTCAGCACCCACCTATTCAAAGGACAAAATGACGTAAATTTTGCAATCATAATTTTGTTGGGATAATGTACACTTCATGTATTGACACACAACTGTCTCTACTTTCAAGTTAAAACTTCACAAGGAAACAGTATACTGAAAAATTAACGATTTGAAAATAAATATTCGACTATTCAAGGGGTAGATTCAAGTACCTACCCTTGGAATTTCACCCTCATGTGAAATTCAATGTTCCAACTGAATCAAAAAATGAAAATGACGTGTTTTTCAAGTTTTTTTAAATGAAAGTTTTATAAATCAAAATCATCCAAGAATTAAGATGGTAGTTTCAACCTATTTGGATTCAAATTTTGAAAAATCCTTTCTCAATACGTAACTACTCCTGAAATTTACGAGTGTTATAATAGAGATAGTGTTCACCGACTGAGGAACAACAATGTTTTCTAAGGCTGACAAATAAAATAAAAATGACGCGTTTTCACGTTTTTTTTAATAAATGATTATCTCAAGAAAAAACGTGGGTAAGAGAACAGGTACCGGACAACGCAAATTTTATGCCGATGTTTCATCCATGTTTTAGACTTCTTCAGGGCTACAAATAAAAGCTCACCAAGTTACGTTTACACATTTTACATAATTTCAACAAACAACAATAAGAAAATGTACTTTTCTCAAACAATAAGATATATTAAGGAAACAAGAGTAAAATTTAGAACAAGAAAACCATCACAAACAGTTTTTAAATACACTTACCCAAACAGTTACAAATGTTGTCGACCATAATGAACTATTTCATATATTCTCATTTCGATCGTGATGTACTCAATAAATAACCAATTGTTTTCCTAGCTCTACTGTATTTACACGTTGCTTTTCGGATTTCTTGGAGACGACTGGACTGATATTTTGATTGATAAGATCACTTTATTTGAGCTATTGTGTTTTTGTGGTTTTTGTTTGATTGGAATTCATTCGATTTTTCCGCCGACGAGAATTTGCTATTTAAAAAACTGACTTCGTTTTTTGGCAATAACTCAAAAACTATTGATGATAGAGAAAATAAAAAAACAGGTTCATGAAGAGGAACTCTATCTCAAGTATTTATAATATTAGTTCAACGTTCAACGCGTGGGCGTTAATGCAGGAGTACAGCACCTCTCGAGAGAGCAATGCACATATTTTTTTTTATACTATTAAAGATAAATTAAAAAATTTAAAAGAATCATAGTTTTATCTGAATACTTGAAAGAATGTAATTCCGTTAGAAAAAAAAATTTATTGAATTGTTCGCAGAATGATGCCATAATTTGTTCGCTTCTAGGAGCACATTTTACATGAGTACTACATAATATCACGCTCTAAAATTGTTTGAAAGTTGATTATTTGATTATTTTGTTAACAAAATATGAGAAATCGAGTAGATATTGTAATTTTTTTTTATTGATATTTCACATTATTACCAGTTTTATGTCTGGCAAAGGCATTTTAGAACGTTTTGAAAAAAATACGCTATTTGTTTATGAAATATTTATTAACAAATGGATAGGTTGAATATTTTTCAAAAACGGTTTTTTTGCATTAGGTTGTCAAGAGTTTATTATGATTGAAAAAAAATATTTTTTTTATTGTTTATAATGGTTTTTTATTTTTTTTTATTATTTAAATAATATATAAAGATTATTTTTCCTTTAAAATTTATAATTGGTTCTTCTTTACCTAATAAGAATTTTGTCCATGAATAACGTAATTGTGTATTTACTCAACAATTGAACAAACTTTGATTGGCAATTTGTTTTTTAATGGTACAAAAAATAACAAAAACAACCATATCCGGCATAATGTTAAAAAAAACTGTTTGTAATTTTTATAGAATTTTCTAGAAAAATTATTAAATAAAAATGTTCAACAGTTTGTCGTAGTTGTTTTTTTTTGTTATTTTTTGTTCCATTCAAAAAAAAAATAATGCCAATCAAAGTTTGCTAATAACATATTGTTAAGTGACTAAACAATTACAAAATTTATAAAAATAATTCTTATTAGGTGGAGAATAACCAATTATTAATTTTAAATGAAAAATTCTTTATATATTATTTAAATAATAAAAAAGCAAAAAAAAACTATTATAAACAATTGAAAAAATTAGGAATATATTTTTTTATTCATAATAAACTCTCAGCAATCAAGAAAACAATTTCTGGAAAATATTCAACTTATTCATTTGTTTATAAATATTCTATAAACAAATTGCGTAATTTTTTTTAAATCGTTGTAAATTGCTTTTGTCAGGCATAAAACTGATAATAATGTGAAATATCAATTAAAAAAAAATGACAATATTTAATTAATTTCTCATTTTTTGTTAACAGAAATTTATAATTGACAAAATAATCAACTTTTATACAATTTTATAGCGTGATATTATCGAGTACACATGTAAAATGTGTTCCAGGAAGCAAAACAGAATATGGAGTCATTCTGTGAACAATTATCAGATTTTTAATAAAATCGGTGGTTAACGAAGAAATCTTTGTTTTTGTACCTACTTATAAGTATATGCATATATATCTTTTATTTTATTATATTTTGTATTTTGTTTGAATTTGAATGAAAAAAAATATTTTATTTTTTTTGTATCTATAAGTAGAGGTATTTAACTTTTTATGTCTTTCCCCCCAGCATAATCCCCAGATACGCCCCTGGGTGAGTCCTTCCACATCCGTCCTGTCATTGAGGGTGATAAAAATAATTTCACTAATGCAACGTGTTGAGTAGTACGGTTCATTATCTAAAAATTTTATTTTTGAAACAAAATTATGACCTTCTGATAAATTATAATGAGCAATTACCGTTGTTTCTTTTATATCTGTTTTTTGTGTGCAATCATATGTAGCTGATTGATCCGTTGCTGAGTATTTGTTTGTTCATTCCAATTTTGAAAATACTGTGTGAGTGTTGTAGAAAGCTAATTCAACCAATTTGTTTTTTTTCCCCCTGAGACGCCTATTTTTTCGGGAAAGTTTTTGATGTATGGAAATTTGAAATATTTGTAGTCCTACATGGGTTTGGTCCACCATTTTTTTGTATTTTGTATTTTAATCAACTGTATAGGGTAATTGTTATTTTTCAACATTTTCTTGATTTAATTTTGGTTTTCAACCGCGTATTCTGGACTACCCGGGTTTTCCTATATAGTACCCAAGTTTTTATAGTGCTTATTTTATGTGAAAAAAGTTGATCAGATAATAAATTCAAGATCCGTCCAGAGTTGTTGGGGGTTTTTATACCAATTTGTTAAAGTTTTCCATCACTTTCTGAACACATTACATCAAGGAATGGGGTTTGACCATTATCCTCAATTTCCACGGTAAATTTCAGTCTGGGTTTTGTTTTTGGTACGCCAACAATGTGCCGTCCAAATATAATTTTAAAAGGGTAAATCAAACGAGAGTTTATTATTGTGTCTGTGATCAAGCCATTCATTATCAATTAGCAAGTACGGGCTGGCAGGATTTCCATTGCAGACCCGTCAATTTGTTCAAACAATTTACTTTTGAAGCTGGAATAGCTTGATGTGAATATATAATAATCTATAATATTGTAACGTAAATAAACTTAACTTGGTTTTACTAATTTATTTAACACTTAAATATACAACTTAATTTATATTACTACGCCACTGAATAGCTCGATCGTATGGGCTCGTTCAGATGTTCTTGGCTCCCTTGAGGGTCGCCTATTTATCTCCGATACAGCATTCTCGATGTTTTCAATTCTGGCATGTTCCAATTGTTTCCAATATTGACCGTTGTTTTCCGTGGCAGAGCGACTGGATGGTTCTCGAATATCTCCGGGGATGATCTCATCGCTGTCGACGGCAACGCGCGAGGCGACAGGTCCGGCCTAGGTTCGTTACATTGCCCTTCTTAAAGACATTTCGTCCCGAAATTTCATCCTTGGAGTGTGACGATATCTGCATGACTTCATATCTGCACCGTGAAGTTCGATGGAAGTAACACTCCACGGTCTTCAGGGTCGGTCGTGAAGAGGGTTGCAGTAAACCAAAATCTGACGCCGCTGGATCTGGGAAAATCGCCTCCAGCATACTTCTTATGACTCTCCAGTCCAACCCATCAATACCACAGGACAATTTTTTGGGAAATGCTGATCCACCAGATTCTGGGCCACCATAGTATCTCTTAGTTTGGTGAGACTCTTCCAGACATCTTCATAGGACGGTTTATCTTGGGAATGCCTCTTGGTAACTAGGTAGTAGATGTTTC
>JAFIRS010006377.1:0-38488 GCA_018342105.1 Gonioctena quinquepunctata
TATATTTGTTCTCTGGTAAAATTTAAGGAAATTTTATATTTCTTTTGGAATATCTTTCCTCATTAATTTTTACCCTTCTGGTACATAGATCATCTTATCAAACTTCTTTACCTGTTTCAAAATTCAACTGAATTTGAAACATCAATGTTTTGGGTGAGGTTTGTTTTGTTTGGTTTTAAATTTTGTTCATTTTAATATTTTTTATTATTAAAATTAACTTATAAATTTAACTCCAGAATAGCAGATTGGATTACATTTATTATCTTTGTTCTTTTCACTGTAACTTTCCAGTCTTTTATATAGACTGGAGATTTTTATTGTATGCTATCATTTGCATCTATCTTTTACTCGATTAAAATTTGAAACATAAACTTGAGGTTCAAAGGATATCCTTCGTTCCTTCTATTTTGTACATATTTCTTGATTCCTATCATCTTCTGCATGATATATACCACGGAGGGAACCCATCTACGGAGACGGAAGGACTAGTAGCCTGGGAGGTCTTACAGCACATCAATATCAGCACTGGTCCGTGAAGATCAACTAAATTCACGCCGATAAGGGGGTCTGAAATCAACTATCGAACTACCCCAGACCATCTTCATCGTAAATCAAGCTGAAACCAGTTCCTCCTAGAACCGTTGGGACCAGCTTCAAGAAACTAGCCTTCCCTCTATCTCGCCCAAGATCTCCGAAGGTATATTCGCGACCAACAACTGGAGGAATCATAGGTGTAAATGTTCGAATTTTGACTGTGAGTCAAAATTACTGGTTTCTTTTATGTAATTTTTCCATTCTTTTAAGAGAAGTTCAATACTCTTCTAGTATTTGTTAATTTTTTTATCTTGTTCAATAATTTTAATCTAACTGGAATAAATTTGTTGAGTTGATTTATTGCATATTTATTTGCCTTCCCATACGTTGGGTGTAACATTTATTTAATTTTATTTATCTTGACTTTTGTTCTAGCAAAGTCTGCTACGCCCAACTCTGGAACTAGTCAAGTTAATTAATGTATAATTTAGTGGACAAATTTGATTAACTAGGAAAAGTCATTAATTGAACCTTACTCACGGCCTAACCGTATCCATCTGAGCAGCCTATCGGCAAAGTGATTTCACCTTGAAATTTGAATCATATAATTTAAAATCTGGGGTTCAAAAGTAAGGGGTGTTGCAAGTATTATGGACAAAATGAAATATTTCCATGTTCCCGAAGAGTGTTGAAGTTAACCTAGAGGAAACAATCATACAATATGATGGGAAAATAGAATCACTAGGAGATGCTCCCAGTATGGAAGAAAATAACAGAGATGTTCTACAGGAATGTAAAAATCATATGGAGGAAGGTAGTAATGATATTAATGACTCCGACAAAAAGAAAATCAAGTGACAGAAATATGAGAGCATCAGTTGCGAGATAGATCTGAAATTCATGCACCATCCAAATATATGAATTCATTCCATGGCAATGTCAATAGTATCGGAATTTTCCATACCTGAAAAAGTTATACGGAAGTGGTTGATAAAATGGCAATGAAGAAGAGATGGATTCTTTTGCTACGGAACACGTGGAGTTGGTATCACTAATACCAAGAACGAGAAAAGATCATACACAATCAATGGGTGTCCAGTTGAAAATAAAACCTGATGGAACCATTGAAAGCTCGGCTGGTAGTAGAGGGATATTCTCAACAGTATGGGATAGGACTATCAAGAAAACATTCAGTTCCGTTGTCAGATTTGGAGACCATAAGAATGATTCTGACGCCTGGTGGCCGTATACATGGTTTGAAATTGAAGGGAATTCGATATAAAACGTAATTCTTCTATGGTGAGTTGGACAAAGAAATATATATGGTAACAACTTGAAGGCTATACAGATGGAACTGAGAGAGTTCGTAAACTTAAGAAGTTTGTATGGAATGCAAATTCACAAATATCTCTGATGGATTTCGAATTTGTTGCTACCTATTCGATCCCTGTGGCATTTGTAGAGTAAGAAAGATGGATCTATCTTGTTTTTGTCTCTATGTAGAAGATGGATTACTAGCAGCATCTGCCAATTGTGACATTGATATGCTCATAAGTCATTTAAAAAATTACTTTCCAGTTAGAACCTAGAACTATCGTTTTTCTTGGTATAGAAGTCCTACAAAAGCCCAATAGGACAATATCCATTCATCAAACAAGTTATAAGGAAGAAATCATTGAAAAAAATTAATATGACAGATTCAGCTACAGTTGCTGTGTACCTTCCATTCGTGACTCTGACTCCAGAATTCAACCCAGGAAGCTGAAGAACTGCAATCAGTTCCATATGGACAAAGCTGTGGGTAGTCTCATTCATCTATGTGTTTGTAATTTCGTCCAGATATCGTATATGCTGTTGGGAAATTAATACCCTGAAAATCCCTGTGATAATTCACTGGAATATGGTTAAAAAGGGATCATCAAATATCTTAAGGGATCTATGAATCTTGCCATCCACTTCAAAGCAGATGAAGAAATGATACTGAAGGGGTTCGGGGAAGGGATGCAGATTATGCATGACACCACTACGATCAATAAGTAATACATCTTCATTTGGGAAATCCTCCAACAAATATCTCTTGTTTCACTTTCAACCACAGAAGTTTGAGAGTAATGTAGCCCTCAAGTCCCCGCAGCAAGAGAATTGATCTGGGAAACGTCTTTTCGAAGAATTGATGGGAACATTCACCAGTCACCCGATATTATTTATCGATTACCAGAGTACAATAACACTAGTGAAAATCACGACTTCCATAGAACGAGTAAGTACATTGATATTTACCATTTATCATCATCAGGGAAAGTTTGATGAAAAAGTATTTTTATTGAGTATGTTTCCACCAACGATCAAATAGCAGACATTTCAACGAATTCGATACCCAAAACACACATTTCAGTATCCGATCGCTATTAGAGTGGGAGTTACCTGAACAAGGAAACACCAATTCTCAAGTTTGAGGGGGAGTATTGAAGAGATCAAACTTGAGAATGTTGAAATGTTCATGTGTTTATTTATATATATTGTAGAAGTTCAGATAAGGTAAGAGGACATTGTCAACATATAAATATATCTTTCTCTGAATTTTCACGCAATTATTCCATTGAAATTCAGTTACTCAATTGAAACAGGCTCATATATGGCTTTACCCTAAATAACGTACACCCAGGATACAAGTCATGTATATGTAATCCTGCAGGCCAGGCTCATATAAGGCGCTCTCATGAGCAATCCGTCGAGAAAATAATACCCAGCCATATCATTAAATGCTATAAGGACGATACTAAGGGAATGCCCTAGAAAGCTCCGGAACCACCCAAGTTATCCCTATATCTACCAGAAGTCACCAACGCTAACACACACATTAGCAAAATCGTTGCGCACATGTGGATTGTAGCAAGACACGCTTGAAATTGTCCTTGTCTACCACATACATCATTAATACAGTAGTACTATGTACAATCTGTAAGTTGCAACACAGAGACTCTAGAACATATTCTTTTGACCGTCCTGGGTGTATTCCAGCATACGGCCTAGTAAAAACATTCATACAACTACGCAATATGGATGATCTGATAGGTATGTACCAAACCTCACTCATATTATGATCCCAAAACAACTATTTATTGTCATCATGAATATACCGAAACTACGGTCATTCATTACAATGAATAATTCACGAACATTTTTCTCTTGTCGATTTACATGTCTTCTCTCTGTTAATCTCCTGGTTGGTACTCGCTATCACTTCTTCAATCTGTAAGTTGCAAAATAATAAGAGAGACTCTAGAACATATTCTTTTGACCGTCCTGTGTATTCCAGCATACGGCCTATAAAACATTCTTTATACAACTACGCAATATGGATGATCTGATAGGTATACCAAACTCTCTACCATATTATGATCCTAAACACTATTTATTGTCATCATGAATATGCTCGAAACTTCTCTCTTTTCACGGTCATTCACATAATGAATAATTCACGAACATTTTTCTTGTCGATTTACATGTCTTCTCTTACACTTCCTCCTGGTTGGTACCTAATACTTGCTTTAGAAAATATCAATATATACGCATATGAAGTTATCACTATTGTAACGAATACTCACAACAATAATTTTTGGTAATCTCCCTGATGGTACTGGAATGATTTTAGAAGAGTAGACATACTTTTGTCTTTTCTTTATTTCAAAATAAAGCACATCCAGTCAAACAAAACACTAAAAAGGTATAAAAGTTTGAGTTTCTCATATATAAGTACTTATGAATATTCGTTTGGAATATACACATAATCAATTGAATAACATCTTACCTAATACCATGGATTATTCTTGAATCAGTTGAGCTGAACTCATACTGTAGAATAATTAGCTCCAAAAACTATTTGAATTTGAAGGAATATCAATTTTGGTATTTCTTCTTGGAGAAAACAGTTGATCGTTGCTTATGTTTCCAAGATTTATACATACATTATAAAGTTGAGGATATTAACAGGATACTACCAAATATTCTTGCTACACTGCCCCCTGCTTAAGCAATAATTGTATTCAAATATTGGAAGTTTCTCAGTTGTAGTGAATCTTCTTCAAGTGACTAGCGTGGTAAGATCCCTGTTCTTGGTAATTGTTTGGATCAATCAAATGAAGGTAGCCGGTGCTAGCGCTTTTTTATTTTACAAGGGCCTTCGAATAAAAAAGAGAAATTTTGATTCTGATTTCATTGCAGATGAATGAGTATTGACCATTAGATAAACTAATCTACCCGATTTGACTTCCTTTATATCTCCTTACTGAACATTCAACCTATCGACGAGCTGCTTTGCTTATTAATGTTTCCTTAGCTGAAATTACTTTCTTGTTATTTGAAATGGGATTGTCAGCGGTAAAAACCTTTGAACTTTTCTGTACAATGTGTTCGATTTTTCCCAATTGGAGTTAATCAGGCCAAATCCTATAGTCTCAAGGAACCACCCATTCAGAAACTTTGTGAACTGTGGTAATCCAACTGCCTCCAATGCGTATTTGTTCATGATAATATGTCCTACCTAGTTCTCCCATCACACGCTCGACTGGATTCGACTGAGTGATATATTACCGAAGAAAAATATAACTTTCATTCCCTTTCTTCATTCAGCAATTATTTCTGCCAGATGTGGACTTGCTACCATGATCTGTTAAAATACTTTTTGGGTGCCATGTTTGGAAAAGTAGTCTTTTTCAAACGATTTAGAATAGTTATGGTGCTTTTTTCAAAGGGATGGCATGTTGCCATATATTTTGTAAAATAACACATATAAAATTGACACTTCCTCTACTTCTTCGCAATGGGACCGTAGCAGTGATCATTTGCCCCTCAGGAATATTGGTGAAATATTTCACATTCTCCGAGCACACGCTTGATTCATTTCGACATATTATCTACCAAACTCCTGTTTCAATCCTCGCCAAGTTTTCTTAGAACCAAAATGACCTATAGTTGAATGCTGAATTTTCAATTTTATTTGTAGGCATGTCGGAATACAAAGTAAATGAAATTACTACATATTACGCGTATACAAAATTGGCTATGTAGAACAAATCTGAATTGTAATTTAGTGTCACTGTGGGAAGATGTTGAATAATGTCCGTCAATTTAAATTATTTTTTGATATTCTTTTGAATTTTTAATATAATGGAAAAGTGATTTCTTGCGGTACTTACCTACTGCAAAACCTTGAACAGCCTTCCTGATGGTACTGGTGACGGATGGCAGTATGTCGCGAAAGAGTGTCAGCTATTATTTTTTTGTGCGTACCTGGAATGTTATGCAATTTGAAATCATATTCTTGGAACAGCCAGAGCATATCTAGCAATACGAGCTGACAATACTAGAAAATGATTAAATGAGCTACATAAAAGCATTCGACAAATAGAATGGTAGATTCGGTGAAATGGGTTCATTTCGGTACAGCCATGCAGTAACGCTGAATGATATTCACCTGAAAATTATGAAATCTTCCGGAAGATAAATGGGGCTTTTTCGAGCGGCTGATATATTTATGTCGTGTTATCAGGCTGGAGCTTGGCTCATGCCGCGCGAGTATCGGGTCAGTTTCGCTGAGTGAGTCGACAATATGGTCAAAACTATCATCGAAGCCTATAACATGCTCTATAGCCGCTTTGACTGGCGGTACCCAGTGACAGAAAGAAACACTCCGAAAATCCCCCACCTCGATAGGTTTCTAAATAAAAGATTCCTTCTCAGTAGGAGTGGCAAGCCTGACTAGTATATAGTGAAAGATAAACGCCATGTGAAGTGGAAATGAATAGAAAACGAATTTAATGGTTTTCTTCATATAAAAAGCATTCAATATAAATTGAGCTCCGTACCGATGAGGGCCAAAAAAGCCTGGAAACCGGTATGCGGATTGTTAGTGAACACGACATGAATTAAACATAATCGAGCTTATTGGAAAGAAACATTTGCATTAAAGTCCATTTATATGGAGGTATGAAGGATTTCGGTGAATATCATTCAACGTTCTGCGGTATTTGCCGGGAAAGTAGTTGTTTTCACCTGAGATCTACCATTTTCTGGTTCAATATATATTGAATTTTTATGTGAAGAAACCTTTTAACTGATTTTTCATTTATTCCACTTCACATGGCGTTTATCTTTCAATAATCTACATGTTTGTAGATATGACACTGAACTGTTATTGGTGTATACTATGAATTCACGACCTAGCAAATAAATCCGAAATTTTTCTATCCCCAAACTGAAGCCAAAGTTTCCCGTTCAATTATATGATATCTTCTGCTCCCCCAAATGATAGCAAACCGTTTCCCATCTACTCTGGGTTGCCCCCCCGATCTGTATCAGAAGCGTCCGTTTGTTGGGACCGTCATCGCGCGTATGATAACAAAAAGTAAATCCTGAAGTTTCATTTAATTCTTTCAAATGCATTCTGTTCGCTTTTTCGCCGATGTTTGATAATCGACTATGGTTTGATAATCGACTATGGCCTGTACCCGATCAGATTTGTTCAATATCCATTTCTATCTAAAATATATCCTAGAAACGATATTTTGTCGAAAAATGCATTTATATAGTCGTAATGTAAAAAACAGCTTTTCTAATTTGCACACATCTTTTCTAAATGGTCAATATGTTCTTCGAATGATTGGTTTTTTATTAGAATATCATCAACATAAACAGTCACGAACGAGTTGAATTCCCGTTCCCCAAAATACCACCATGCTTCGGCAAAAGAAACACTTGTACTCGCCAAATGGGGGTGTTTTTTAAAAATGTTCTTCCATCAAAACGAAAAACCCGTAATTGCCCAGGAACCATGAGTACAGTCAAGCGAAGATATATATTGACATTTTCATTACTCCCACAGGTCGAGGATTATATTCTTTCCATAATTATATTCAAATGTCTAGCATCTAAAAAAATTTCTGACATCATTGTTCTTTCTTTTAATGTTGTTAGGGAAAAGTGAAATATATGAAGGGCTGTTCGTTTCATAACACCCCATTTTCCCATTTAATCGTTGTTTTGCACCGCTGACTTATAACTGATTGGGAAACCCGGGTGCAACTGAAACAGAAACCGTTTTTAATTTTCGTTTTATTTTAAGGAAAAGTAACACCATGACCTGGTTTTTCAGAAAACTTTATGTTTCTGTAAAACATATTGAATATGTGGTTTTGTTGTTTTTTAACACAAATTATTGACTGACTTTTCAAAAAAACTTCAAAGTTGCTGAGTATTGATGTGGATGAATTCCGTTCAGAATTTAGTATTCTTCAATTATTTGATATTTTCATCTGGAATTAACCTCGTTCTGTGCTTTGATTTGAAGAATTCCTTTTTTTAGAGATGACAGGGTTGTCAAATTTGTCATTTTTAGATTTCCATTCATCAGTTGAATCGAGATTGAACATCCGTGGCAAAAAAATTTGGTTTGATTTTCTTGGGTCTTATGCTCCACCTTAATCAGACGACAAAGAAATTTCTTTTATGATGTTTCGTCACATTCACATATTGTTCATCAACGTTCTTGGATGGTTAGGTGTTTTCCTTTCCCGGGTTATATCCCCGCTTTTGGGTTTTAACTATCTTGAAAATTCTCCGAGAGAAGAATCACAGTTAAGGGCCCCTGTTAGGGGTTTTTAAGGAGTTTGGGGTTCTCTTTCCCTTTTCTTTAAAAAACAGCACATCGAGTCAAACAAAACCTGAAGAGGTATATAAGAGAAAAGTTTCTCTTCATATATAACTACTTTACGAATATTCATTTGAAATTACACATAATCAATTAATAACAGGGGTAATTTTAAATCAGTTGAGCTGAACTGTTGGGAATAATTAGCAAAAAACGCTATTGAACTGGGAGGAATATCAGTTTTGATTTCTTCTGGGAAAACAGTTGATCGTTTTTTATGTTTTAACGACATAAAGTTGATATTAACAGGATGATTCCCAAATATTCTGCTGCAAATTATCACTAGTTAAGAAATATCACTATATACTTTATAGTATCACTATTGAAATGTATCACTCACTGAATAATAACAATTGATTTTTCTTCATAATAATTTCATAGAACCAATTTTTGAATAAGAATATTATTAAGATCATTATGTTGATTGATTGATTCAAATACAATTTCTCATCAGAAGGGAAAAAAGATATGATTTTTTGTTCAAAGTTATAAAAGGCCCTGTAGACTCTCCTCATTTATTATCAAAACTAACTTTTTTCACACGCAAAAAAATTTGAGAAATGTCGTTGTTTTTTTGACCCTTATTGGCAAAATTTCAATCCATAGAATATTTAAAGTTTATAACAGCATGTTCATTGAAATCGATATTTAACAACCCATGAACTAAAAATCTGTTTTGTTGGGAGAATAATTACGAACTGTAATTTCTTTCTTTTGTCATGTTTTTGTTTTTCTGATACATATTCATAAGAAATTTTCAACAATTACTGACAATTGAATTTTTTTTTTAAAGGGATATTTTTTGTAAGCAGGGGGAAAAAGTTGGGGGCCCCTGCCTGTATGTATCCACTAAAGCCAGAGTACCGCACGCACTGGCTGCAGTCGATCGTGGGGGGGGATGGATGTAAAAACCCCTCCAGGGTAACACCCGCAAATTTCGCGGAAAAAACGGTACCCCCGGGATTTAAGATTCCAGAAAATAGTAACTTGTACAGGAGGGTATTCTTTTCTGAGTCCCATCCCCTGGTCACCAGTATTTGCAGATTATAGACTATAAAAAAAAAAAAACTCCAAAAAAAAGTTCTTCACAGAAAATTTTTTTGTTAGAAAAATTATAAAATATTCATTTGCATTACAGCTTATGTGGTATCCTGGCTCCCGATGTTCCATAAGTTCTTGTTGCTGAAGGGGGATGAAGGACTTAGTGTTATGGAAGCGTTTAAATCAGGTGAGGTTTTAAACATCTCAAAAGTTCTTGGGTGTTATAGCACTGATAGCAGGCAAAATCTAGCGATAAGGGTAGGAATTGAAGATCGATCGATGTCAGTAAAAAATTTTTGTTATCTGATTTTTTTTCATAAATCCAGTATCACCTAACTTCACTCTTTTCTCATTTTAATAATAATGGTGTTGGTGATCTGCAAAGGGGGGCAAGAAAAAAGCACCATCAATTTAAAAATTCTTAAAAAATCCTGCATGCTTATAGTAGTGCTATACTGGGAAAACAGAGCCAAAAATAGCAAGATTAATTTATCACAGGTTAAATACGTCCCAAGAGGGATTTAAAGTGAGGGAAAATGATACCTCGGTGGTTATTACGGATCACCACCAAATCTAACACTATCAGTAAAGAATAACTAACATTTTATATTTGTGTTTGGGTTTTAGTCATAATTTACTATGGTAGCCACCCACAGTTTTATAACTTATTAGTGTCATTTGAGGTATCTGAAACATTATCCACTGGAGCAAATCACTTTTTAAAAGGGTTTTAACCCCCAAAGTAGAAAAAAACCGTTGCGGTAACCATCCTGTACCACTTAAATATCTCTTAGAAGTCACAGTCACTTCTCAAGAGAGTAAAGATAGTTTTGGGATATTTTTTGGGAACTTCATAAAACCATCAATGGCAGGCAGTTGATTGTGATATGTAGTGACGTTCTTGGTATTCCATAATTGAAACCAGAAAATACGATTTAATAAGTCACTACAAATTACAATAACCCTTCAAAATTCCCCTTCGCGCGATGATGAAATCTAATCTAAAATTTTCTCAAATTATTTTATTGTGGCTACAAAAAGTTAGTTTAACCTGTTACGAAACATGAATGATATTTATTCAATATGAAATGGGTTAAAAAGGGTTTTTAAAGACAATTTTCCCTTTTATTTTGAAGTGACCGTGGGGTCCCGGGATGACGAAAACTAACCTAACTTTTTCAAATTATTTTATTGTGGCTTACAAAAAATTCGTTTTATGTTACGTGAATGATATTCCGTACAAAATAAAATGGGTAATCGTTTTCCTTTGATAATTTTTTTCCCGATTTTGTATAAAAAGGTTAATTTAAATAGACGATATCCACCAATGCCCTGCAAATATTTATAAATCTTAATTGTGAATTTGTTTTTTATAAGTGCATCATTTTCATTACTCATTAATTATAATTGTTACTTGATAATTGTTGATTGGGGCTGCATGAATCCACTAATACTTCCTGCATGCCCTTTTTCAACAATTAATAACATAAAAAGCAATTTGAGGGTATAACCCTTTTGGGGGGCAAGTATAAGCCCAACGTTTTGTTTTCCCTTTGAAGGTAGAGACCTATTGTAATTTTAAGGTTATAACTTTAAAGGGGGAGTTATGGGCCTGCAACGTGTGCCACTTTCCAGTGGTGGAAAAGTTAATAGTTCAGTTCTACTGGGCACTTCCCTGATGGCAGGAGTTTAGAGTGGAAAATTTACACTTTCTTGACACTTTAGAAATCTCAAAAAACCGCCATATTTACAGGAATATTTCTGGGTCGCCATTATTAGAGAAATGATCGAAATATTCAATAAAGATTTATTTGTCATCAGCACTGCATCAAACGTATTAATTTGTTACTTTAAGTATTTGTTTCAACTAACCAAGATTGATAAAAAAAAATGTTTGAGGGATTCAAGTACATGATTTCAGAGGGAAAATTATTCTCAAAATTATAATTTTTTTTTAAATAAGGAGGTTCAATGGCGCGTCCACAATCGAGCTACAACACCCATATTTCACATAAAACTTTCAACCGTTTCATTATCCCGATTGGAAGTATTCAAATTTAATATATTTTAGGGTTTGAAATGTTTATATGTTATATATTTTTATAGTTGAATCGGGAAAATGGAAGAATGAGGAACTTTTAAATAAAAAAATATGAACAGAGATCGAGCTACAATTAGTCACCAAACGTTTAACGTATTTTTAGTATCGGCCCCCAAAAAACCCAAAAATTTTTTTTGCCAGGTGACCACAACGTGGTTGGAATGTGGCTATCTGAGATCCGGGGAACGAAAAGCAGCCACCAAAAAGTGTTCCCTTTTTTGGGAGCCCCCGGGATGGAATCGTGTATAGGGGCAGCAGTGGTTGTGTAAAACACCCCAAAGTTTTCCAGAATTGTGGTCCAATGTTCCGTCTACTAAAAATTTTGTAGCCATTATTCAAATAACTACCTGAATTGAAATGTGACTCTCAAACATTACCCCTCCCAAATCAAGGATTCGATTATTTATAATGGAGTTGAGATGTAAATCATTTGCCAGTCGAAATCAGAACCCCAATGATTTTGTTCACCTTTGGGAAGGACATAAAATCTATGTAGTAGACCGTCCCATGTCTTCAAGAATATTTCGACGGAAACGATGATAGTTTGACCAGATTTTGAAATGTATACACATGAAATTATCTGTATTGTTTATTATTTGTTTTAATTCTATTGTATTTACCTATTGACTTTATACTTGGGCATCTTTTTTCCCTTTTTAAAACCCGTCATTGTATGACCGGCACTGTGTTTCGTACAATAAAATGTCAACCTGTATTTGAAGTTTTGTCAACAAGATTAACATATTTGGACAATAAAGTATATCTATTATTATTATTATTAGAAAACCTATATTTGATTCAGGTTTAAATACCTAAAAAAGTAGCAAGCGGATACCTTTGAAAAAAATATGAGCATTTTTTTTCAAAAAACAAGTACAAGAATTGTATATACCGTGTACTAAATGAACTTAATGAACCAAAACAAAGCCAACTTGAGTATTTTGAAAAGATCTGCAGGTGGAAGCAGATTATTAAAAAAAAATGTACTTTTTTTAAAAGCTGATTATAAGTGAGCCTCGAGTACGGTAAATACTTTACCAAATCAAAGCAAAAAAAACACTTCTCAAACTGGTCATCAACAGTCCGTAATTTAAATCATTTGCCATATATCTGTAGACGGGTAACGAATTCTTTTGATCCCTTCCGTATGACAAAAACCCCATCACAGAGCAGACATGTAACACATTCCCAACACTGCACCTGATTTACAGAGACATGCCCCGCCAGTTTTTTTGCGTTCACTATATTCGATAAAGCATTTTCTTTTGTTAGCAGCTTGGAAAACCCTAAAGGTATTGGGAAACTCTATCAGATGGGTTTTATTATCATTTTTTTTGAAAATTTGGTTTAGATGTTTATAAAATGTATGATAGTTGAATACAGTATGTACCGAGTGTTGAGGTCTAAATTTCATCTTACGATAAAATCGCAAAGTATTGAAAATCAATATATCCGTTCCCAGCGGCCAATCAACTTAAACCTTGAATTAGCGTCATATCTAATTCAGTCTAGTGAACGTTTCAACAAAAGTGTCATCTTCAGCCCACTCATTTATGGTATAAAAACGCAAAAGGGGTAAAGAAATCTTACTTTGAAAAAAGTTTTTACATCCTTATCTGTTTGGACAACATTTCTGGAAAAAAAAAAACTTATTTTTTAAGTGCCCCAAACACCCCCCTTTAACTACCCATCTGAGTATGTAAAAGTCTTGCAACAAACTCTTTAGATTTTCAATAAGAATAGGATTTGTTGAATGTTTGGGAAAAATTTAATGTTGCTACCATAAAAAATGTTTTACTTTATCATGTCGTCGAAACCTAACATAGCATTGGGGGCAAATGCGAGGTTCCAGGCTCCCTTTCCCCGTCCATTTCTCTGGTGCTCGCGTATTCAGTAGAAAACCATCGTTGCTTTTTATTAGCCGATTTTAAGAATTTTTTTTTTTTATTGACGTACCCATCGCCCCACAAAACACTTTTTTTGGGGCCATCTAAAATCAATAAATAGATATAAAAATGCAAAATAGAAAAGAAAATACCAAGTAATTAAACCATAGACGATTGGAAAAAACGATGCACACTTTTGTGTTATCAATAACAATAAAAATATCAGTTTTGACAATTATTCATTGAATAATTAAAAGCAATGTTGCTACTTTGCATTTTCTGACAAAAATTTATAAGAACTTAATACATAAGATAACTTATTCTATATTGAGAAAAAATCAAACGCCCCCACATTACTATTTCTAAGCATTTAAAGAAGTTCATTTTTAGGGAAACCCCCCAAACTTTTATATAAAAAGCATACCGTCCTTTGTAGGAATTTCTAATATTGTATCAGCCATCTTTTTTAAAACGAATGTAGATGAAATGATAGTTTCTGTCGACTTGTTCAAAATTTCAATGTGGTATACTTTATGTCAATATGAGTATTTTTCAATAAAGAAAATGGTTTTGTACTTCTTCTAGAAATTTGAGAAAACCCAGACTCAAATATGATAAACAGAGTTAGGGTCTATTCATGCATACTACATGTTTCTTGAGTTCAGACATTACAACATTATTTTCAATGAAAGTCATGGAATTATTACCACGTATATAGCTCAAGTTTCAATGAAAGGTAAACTCAATATGAAATCCCTATCTAAGAATTTGAATATTTTATGCCACTTTTAATAATTATTCGATTGAATGGAATATGTTCTGAAGTAATTGGAAACATCAGTCATACTACCATATACACTAGTGCGAGAAAGTCAATTTGAGCTTTCAAAAGTAGAATGATATTGAATTATAGCAGAAAATGTATCTTGTTTTTGGAGCCGCTGGTTAAATTTGCTGTTATTTTTTGTATTCTGCCAAACTACAACTTTCACCGTAGATTTTACCCACATAAAACAATATGGCAATGTTATTGCTGTACCTTTGCCTTGATAATCGTTTCATGTTCTGTTTATTTGCTTTATTACAGGTTTATGGATATATATGCACATTCTCACCCCGCTATCATGTGTTTGGATCTTTCAAATGATCTGGCTGAATTTTTCTTGATATTATTATTTACATACGGATCTTCTTCAGGAAAGATGAACGATTGGGAAAATCTAATTAGAAATTTTGAAAATTTGGAAACTCCTGAGAATTTGGACACAGGAGGAATTATCGATTCATCTATCATAACCAACACCTACATCATATTCATTTCTGGAAATATTGTATATGGTTCGATCCTTTGTTTGCAAATAATGATGACTCCGGTTGATCTGTTACCGAAGCTAATATTTTATGGTAATCGTTTCTTATTCATATATGTGCAACTTCTACACACCAACATAATTTGTAATCTGTATATATGCATCAAACATAAATATATGGATATAAATAATATCCTGGTGAGAAATGATACCAACATACTTAACATTTCGGAAAGGATTGATAAGATTGAGAAGTTGTATATGATTATGGACCAGATAATGGAGAGAATGAATAGCCTATTTGGATGGATAATCTTGACGAACATTTTGCACTTCTCTTTGGTGATACTGCATACATTGTCATATCCCCTAGCCCCAAATTATAGTCTTCTTGGAGGAGTCATTGAAAATCCTTCAAAAGCAAGTCTAGTTTCTGTTATTTTCGGGATATTTTTGATGGTAAGCAATGTATTATGATTAGTTCTATGGTTAGAATTATAGTATCTGTATGCAACCTGATTCTTTGTTATACAGTGTCCGCCAAAATCTTGGAAACATATAATATAATATAATATAATATAATATAATAGTTTCTCGTAAATTTAATTATTCATGAAAGTTGCTGCATTCAATTAGACTTCATAAGCGCATGGCGTTATTATCAGTGACGTGCGGCTAAGCGGGAATCGGGCGATATTCTAAATTCACTATGGAGTAAAGTAACATTACTATGGAAAATATCGAAAAATATTATTGAAAAAAGTTGTTTGCAATTGGAAGATATTCTCAGTTATCCAGTTTAGTCTACCAGTTACTAATTTCAATATCTGCTTAATAAGTTGGCTTCAATTTTTAATGGGAATTATCGACAATAATTTTTTCGTACTGAATTACTAAATTAGCATAAATTGTCTGTCGAAGCAATTAGGACTCGGTAGGTAGGTGTACCTACCTAACAAGCTAAGTGGGAATATATTTAATTGCAAACAACTTTTTTCAATAATATTTTCCATAGTAATGTCCCTCTACCCATAGTGAATTCAGAATATCGGCCAATTCCCCCTTAGTCGCACGCCACTGATGAGGACGGTTATTGCATTTAGTCTAATTGAACGCACCAACTTTTATAAAGAATGAAATTTTCTAAGAAACTATTAATAAAAAAAATGCCCATATGGTTCCAAGATTTTGGCCGACACTGTATATAGGAGTTGATTCGTTAGTGTCATTATTTGACTGAATTGGTTCATGTAATTTTGCAGAGAACATGATTCCATCAATTTGCAGAATGAGGTCAGGATTTCATTTTAATTAATTTCAAATCAGATTTTATTTATATATTTTTTCTGCATTCACATAGGATATGAAGATTTTATTCACACTTCTCTTCATATACTAATTTTCCTGGAATGGGGCAATTGTTACTTATGACGCCAGAATTTTAGGCAGGAAATATTTTCCTTTTCTATTTCAAATCTCGGCACCAAATTTATAGTGGTTTCTCCACGCACTAGGGTAGCTACAGATGGAGATACTGGAACGTCCAGGGGTCTGGTATATTGACACTTTTTGAATCTTCACAAAATACTGTGGGCTTTAATTACAAATTTTGGATACTGAACGCCGATTGCTTTTAGGGCTTAAAGAGACCGACAGACAGAAATGTCTTTGCTTGTTTTTTTTTTTCAAATTGACTAAATACGTCTGTTACGTAACTTCAATACTTTATAGGAAATAGAAGGGGTTTTTCTTCAATGTAAACACAGTGTGTAATAGGTATTAAATTAATGGTATATTCAACAAGATCTGCAACAATTTTCGTAATACAAATCTTTTGTTTAAAAGAAAAACGGTCTGGCACATTCAAATGGGGTAATACATATATATAAATATATATATATATATATATATATATATATATATATATATATATATATAATCCTATTTATCAAATAGTATCGAAATGATATTTACCTTCACGGTAAATATAACTGGCCAAATGAACAGTAATTTTCCGGCAATTTAGGGAATAAAATGAACTACTCTTGAGAGCTAAGAAAAACTGTTTCTTCCTGAACACGGTTATCTGACTGACTCAGAAAGTGATTTTTCAAGTTCATAAGCAAGCGGCTTATAACATCCCGATTTCCCCTTGTTAACCCGTAATACTAAAATTGAATACCACGTGTCACTTGTATATTACCTAAGCTTCACGTTGGTAATATTCCCGGCTGTGATATTTTTTTTTCTATTCCTAAAAAATAGCCCTTTTTTCTAGACTGTTCTCGTTAACAAAATTATATTTTTGCCTTTGTTTTTTCTATTGTTCATGCTCGGCGATTTCCTGAGCTTAGACAATATTAACAAATGGGCGTGGATACAGACGACAAAGCTTCACAGTATTTTCGTGTTATAAAATCCCTTATTTCCCCCTAATGTAATCAAAATCGTTTATTTACCCAAATCACCTTCTCAAGTCGCTATTATGAATTATTCCTCCTGAATATAACTATAAATGGTGAAATTCCTGAATTTTTGTTTTGCTTGGCATGTATTTTCAGGGACAAATGAATTTTTCAACGCACTTATCGCGGCCGATGTTCCGATTTGGTTAGTGCCTGAATCAGGACAACGGGAAACAATAATTATTGTTATGTAATGGTTTTTACGTCAATTGCTTAAATTCGGTGTTTTCCCCGAACTTAAGACAATATAAAATTTAACTTCACTGATTTAAGTGATGTAAAGATTCGCGACAGTTGTTTGCATTTGGCGTTTTCCCTGAACTCAAATAACTGAAAACATAACTCAATAATTTTAATAACGGGAAAATAAAAGAACTATTTATGTAAGATTTCCCTTGACAAGAAAAAGAAAACACCTGCCAGAGCTTATGTGAAAATTGTTTACCGCGGGGACACAAAATAAAATGGTCTATTTTATACTGTTCAATTTGGCAAATAAATCATATATTTTCACCCATCAAAATAACCAACAATTGACTAAAATGTCAATACTACCCTAAATTAAGCACTCAATCGATTTCACAAAAGTTCGATTGAAACACCCAAAAATAAAATAAATCAATAAAAAGGAAATTAAAATGCAGAAAATAATTTAATTGGAAAATTAAAAAAAAAAACTGTAAATGCCACGACAGATAATTAACTGAATGAAATAATAATAATACATATAATAATATGTAAACTCCCGGAAAATTAATTAAATCAAATCGAATAATAATAAATGTAGAAATAATGAACTTCAAGTGCTTCAGCACACGGAGAAACCCAGCTCAAATACAAATTATTCACTATTTCCACTTACGGATACCTCAACGCTTCTGGACCTCGAATCTACTTTTCACACTTCTCACTTCACTTATAACCGGACTTCGTATCACCACTGGATTCAAGTAACAAGTAACAAGTGTTGATGCTGATTTTCGTCGCATCTTTTATAGATCCCGAATGTATGACCAAACTAGACGAAAAAGCCCAGTAAGAAAGGGGCGGTTTTTTGTCCGATGAACTGAAACTGGACCGAAAATCTGAAGGATGATTTCGTTCCTGATACAAAAAATGATTTGGTTTTTCCCATCCCGATCTTTTTTTCTTTCTCGTCTTTTACAAAAACTATCACCGGAGCTTTTCACCCTTTTTATAAAATCTAGAGAAAAACTCTGTTATGTTTTATGTATGAAGTTGACGTGAATTCCAGTACCTTTGGGTATGTACCTTAATTTCTAACAGGGAATGAAATATTTTGCTAGACCGGCACCAATAGAAACCCCAAATAGGCAGGGACGTACCAAAGTTAGGTTAAATATACTTTTGCCGCGCTTAGTAACGAGGCTCTAAAAAAATTAATTCTTTACATTCCCCCCCTACTCGCTTTTTTTTTTAACCTAGTTATAATTTTTTTTCTTTTTGAGAACACTGCAGATCAATGTTTAGTCCATCACTAATTCTAAATTCTTAACTAAATAAATGTCTTACACCACTACAGTTCCATTGGTGAAACACTTTTCACTGGTTGACTTGGATAAGTTACTAGTCTAGTAACTACTGCAGTTACGGGCAACCTTGCCTGTAACGACTAGGTCCAGTAGGGGTGGTAGGGAACATCCTTCTGGGGCCTCCGTGAGCCAGGGCATTGACCACAGGAACAGTCCGCTAAACGAACTCCATATCGTCCACAGCGGGAGCAGAATATCTTCCAAGGTTTGCGACAGGATTGTCGCTGGTGACCAAGGTATTCGCATCGCCAGCAGAGGTCTTTGTCTATCAACAGATAGCGTGGACAGTCATCCTTGACTGCCGGGGGTGTCGTCTGGGGTAGTCTGGGGGTTGGTATACTGTTCCTCACTCGTCTCATACTCCGGGCATCGGGAGATGTTTGGCGGCAGCTGGCCGCAGCATGTCGAGTGTCAGTTCGTTGATGCAATCCATCGGTACCCCAATCTTCTGGCTGTCGACTTCCTTCCAGGGAAAATAACCATTCTTCTCGAATGGATCTTCGAATGTCTGGGTACTATGATTGACCATCTTCATCGATTCTTGGACTTGAGTTGCCAATTTGTGTCTCAAGTCGGTACGGTCTTCCATCCTGGTCCCATGACTTCGGCTGTGCATACGGCTAACGGAATTTAGAGGGATATGACGTGGCATATCCGGGCTGAACCTGGCTTTTCCTGAAACAAGGATAATTTAGTGACAAGAAATTCATTAGTCTCCTCATTTTCATATGTGGAGGAATCCTTTGGTTCATTTTCGGAGAAAATTCCGGACGGTACGGATTTGGGTATTACGGCAGGCTTATATGAAGACATACACGGCTGGTCTGCTTTGACACACATGTCTTCCTTTTTGAGAAGAACGAGATTACTAATTGAGTGGTATTGATATCTGTTTCCGGGTCTGGTCCTTCTTCTGGGCTCCTGGCATCGGTTTCCTCTATGGGCGGCGGGCTTAGCAGTATAAACGTCTGTGGTATCCCTTTGCTCATTTCTGGAGAAGGATTCAGATGATATAGGTTCCACTGTTTCTTCAGGAACGTGCAAATTCATAAGGGGCTGGGATTCTTTGCACGATACATCTCTCCCATTGAGAAATACTGTATTACTGGCTACGTCAATTCGGAACTTGTTAATCAAAATATCCATCCCCAAGATAATATCCACGGTCAAGTGCGGAAGTATCAGCAGCTCATGTACTAAACTTTCCTGTCCTACAGTCATCTGGGGCGAAAACGCTTGAGTGATGGTGCAGAACGTCCCATCCGCTTGACGGGGCTGAATCCTGGTCTGCCTACTCGGTTCCAAACCAAGATGAATGCAGCAATTTTCCTACTGCCTCACTAGCAAAGGATCTGGTAGCGCCGGTGTCTAGCGACGCATAAAAGCGCGATTCTCCAATAGTGATAATGACAAATGGCCGGTTATCCAAAGATTTTGGTATCACTGCCTTCTCCTGGATATTTAGTGTCTGGACTCGTGAAGTACCTGATTCTGGGCGATTCCTTAACGAATTCTCGCAAGGGCAATGTCGGGACATTATTCCGTTTCTTCCGCATCGAGAGCAGAACAGCAGCGACATTCATTCTGCCATTGTTCCAATTCGCCACACTTCCAACATCCCGAAATGGATGTTCTGTTTCGTGGTACTCCATGAAATTGTTTTCCGTGCTCTAATGGAGGATGTCTAGACGGACCTCTAGGGAATGACGGAACATTTTGTGTGTTTATTGTTGATGTGATGTTACGGTTAGAAGAGACTGAATGCCTCGTAGAGGTTTGAGAGTGTTCCCTGTCAAACGAGACTGAATATCTCGGAGCGGGTTGAGGGCGTTCACTCTGTCTTATCTCCTCTCGTAAATTTTCACACTCCATAATCTTGGATACCAATGAAGGTGTGTCCCAGAAGTCAATTCTTCGTATATATTGCCGAAATTTCGGCAATAAATTTCTATACAGTCGGAGGGTTTCCTGTTCCGCGGTTAATCCCCCATGTCGACGTATCAGAGTCTGTAAGTCAATGATATAATCAATAGCAGACTCAGAACTTCTTTGTATTCGACGGCTAATTTCCAATTCCAAATCTTCCTCATAATGTACAGGATAGAACGCCATCCGAAACGTTTCCTTGAACGTTTCCCAATTATTCCAGAAACCTTCGTTGCTGCGATACCACAATAGTGCCTTTCCATATGATAATTCTGGGAGAGCCGTCAACAATCGATGTTTCGGGATATTTTCCATTTCCGAAATTTCTTCTAACCGTTCTAAGAACGCTGCCGCCTCCTCTTGGCCATTGAACTTGACATTCCATCGATGTGTTTTCAACACTATGGGATATCCAGGGTGGCCCACAGCGAATTCTGACGGTACAATTGGCGGTGGGGTTGATAAGTGTCTTCCCATGGGTGCGGAAACACTCGTTGGAATTGAACTGGGGGCCTGCAAACCAGGTGCCACACAGGGTGCCATGGTGCTGCATACTCCAGACATCGTCGTCGTATGTGTGTTCACTGAACTTGTGCTAGTAATTCCTCGTGACCACATCCCTTGAAAAGTTGGTAGGCTTTCTTCGGGTGTAGGTGGTATCATTCCAGAACTCCTCCATGGGTTCGACATGTTTGATTGAGGTGGGGGTAAATAGCTGAAATCCCTCATCGGAACAGCTCCAGCATTTTGTTGACCTAATAGTTAGGAAATATGTCCCGGTTCCTTCGTTAGGGCTGGTACTCATTGCCCGAGATTTAGGTAACTCTAATAAGTGCCAAATTAGTCTTCGTCTTAATTCAATAGCGGTGCCTTCCGGATTAATTTGTAAGCTGGAGGCCAGTTCCATCAACTCTGGTTTCTTAAGCCGATATATCCATCCAGCTTTCACTCCCGGTGGAGCCAAGAAATCATCAGAGCCTAACTCCCTTTCCAGAAACTCGCCCCCTGCAGGATTATCTCGAAGTCCAGGTAAACCTTCATCAAGTCCAGTCGCTCCCTGCAACTCCTCACGATCCGAAGAATCACCATTATCAAGCATTTTGAAATTTTCCGTAGTGAGGTATCAACCGAACAACAAAATATCAACACCCCTTCTATTTTATTAATATTGTTTAACCTTTCAAATAATTTGAAAGACACAACGAAACTTCTACACACTCCGTATATAATTTGAGAAAGGAGTAAATATAATGGGGTACACTAGGAGGGCTTAAAAATAATTTTTAAACCAAAATTTTCTTTAGATAGACCACCTTAGTTTATCAATGAAAAATAATTAAAAAAAATTTCAAATCAATAAAATATTTTTCAATAAGAATTTATTCGGTTTTGAAAGGTCGTTATCATCATATCCAGATAACACCCAACAAAAATATATTTCTCAACAACGATCGAGTATTCAATAAAAACAATTTATTGTTTTCTATACCTGAAGAGCAGAATTACAAAAAAAAACCCTTGCCGATACGCTCAGAATCTATGTTCGATATCTCGAATACCAAAAAACTTTTGTGGATTTTCCACTTTTCCACTTGATATCGAAAATCAATTCAATTCAACTTAATTTCATTCACGGAAAAATACCAATAATTATCTCACAATTGCAAGATAATTGTTATCATTCAAACAGGTGTACAATTTTATCACCGGCCAATACACCAGCAAAAAGTTATTTGTACAATCTCTCTCCACGCAACTTCGGGCACGAGAATATATATTTGATAAAAAGCGTTTGGTTTTTATCCCCGGTACGGAGTAAATAAATTGTACTGTGCACTTGGATTCGCGAACGGAATAAAAAGGAAATTATTTCCACTCAAAAATAAAGTCGCTGTTCTTCAATTGAAATAAAATCAGAAATTAAATCACTTTTTCAATTATTTATCGTGTTAGCATTATCTGTTGAATATGGAAATTCGCAAGGAATACAATGAAAATTATTTCTATTCAAATTGACTAATACTTTTTCAATTTACACACCACGGAAATCAAATCAATTTTCAATCTTTACTGATTTTCATATAAATATTCCAAATGAACTCGAAACAGAGTGAAAATGAATGAAAATGATTTCTATGCAAAATAACCCGTAATTTTGGTGATTATATAACCAATAGTCCTATAACCAATGGCCCTATAACCAATAGTCCCTGCTCGGGCGCCAAATTTGTGACGTGTTTTGCTAGGGTTTGTTTTAATAACCCTTAAACTGCTAGAAAATCACGTTACTTATGACGCCAGAATTTTAGGCAGGAAATATTTTCCTTTTTCTATTTCAAATCTCGGGCGCCAGATTTTATAGTGGTTTTCTCCACGCACTAGGGTAGCTACAGATGGAGATACGGAACGTCCAGGGGTCTGGTATATTGACACTTTTTGAATCTTTACAAAATACTGTAGGCTTTAATTACAAATTTTGGATACTGAACGCCGATTGCTTTTAGGGCTCCCAAAGAGACCGACAGACAGAAATGTCTTTGCTTGTTTTTTTTTTACTTTGCAAATTGACTAATTACGTCTGTTACGTAACTTCAATACTTATAGGAAATAGAAAGGGGTTTTTCTTCAATGAAAACACAGTGTGTAATAGGTATTAAATTAACTGGTCTATTCAACAAGATCTGGCACAACAATTTTCGTAATACCAATACTTTTGTTTTAAAGAAAACGGTCTGGCACATTTAAATGGGGTAATACATATACCAATATATATATATATATATATATATATATATATATATATATATATATATATATATAATCCTATTTATCAAATAGTATAGAAATGATATTTACCTTCAAGGTAAATATTACTGACAAAATGAACAGTAATTTTCCGGCAATTTAGGGAATAAAATGAACTACTCTTGAGAGCTAAGAAAAACTGTTTTTTCCTGAACACGGTTATCTGACTGACTCAGAAAGTGATTTTTCAAGTTTATAAGCAAGCGGCTTATAACATCCCGATTTCCCCTTGTTAACCCTAATACTAAAATTGAATACCACGTGTCACTTGTATATTACCTAAGCTTCACGTTGGTAATATTCCCGGCTGTGATATTTTTTTTTCTATTCCTTAAAATAGCCCTTTTCTTCTACGACTGTTCTCGTTAACAAGAATTATATTTTTGCCTTTGTTTTCCTATTGTTTATGCTCGGCGATTTCCTGAGCTTAGACAATATTAACAAATGGGCGTGGATACAGACGACAAAGCTTCACAGTATTTTCGTGTTATAAAATCCCTTATTTTCCCCTAATGTAATCAAAATCGTTTATTTACCCAAATCACCTTCTCAAGTCGCTATTATGAATTATTCCTCCTGAATATGACTATAAATGGTGAAATTCGTGAATTATTGTTTTGCCCGGCATGTATTTTCAGGGACAAATTAATTTTTCAACGCATTTATCGCGGCCGATGTTCCGATTAGGTTAGTGCCTGAATCGGGACAACGGGGAACAATAATTATTGTTATGTAATTGGTTTATACGTCAATTGATTGAATTCGGTGTTTTCCCCGAACTTAAGACAATATAAAATTCAACTTCACTGATTTAAGTGATGTAAAGATTCGCGTCAGTTGTTTGCATTCGGCGTTTTCCCTGAACTCAAATAACTGAAAACATAACTCAATAATTTTAATAACGGGCAAATAAAAGAACTATTTATGTAAGATTTCCCTTGACAAGAAAAAAAAAACACCTGCCAGAGCTTATGTGAAAATTGTTTTCCGCGGGGACACAAAATAAAATGGTCTATTTTAAACTGTTCAATTTGGCAAATAAATCATATATTTTTACTCGTCAAAATAACCAACAATTGACTAAAATGTCAATACTACCCCAAATTAAGCACTCAATCGATTTCACAAAAAGTTCGATTGAAACACCCAAAAATAGAATAAATCAATATTCACTCTGTAGTCCTCTGACCAACTCAAACGTTTCGGCAAATGCTCGAATAAAGGAAATTATAATAATGCAGAAAATATATTTAACTTCTCAGGTAACGAATTAACTCAAATAAAGAATACTTTGGCAGAAATAAACTGTATATGCCACGACAGATATTTAACTAAATGAAATAATAATAATACATATAATAATATGTAAACGCCCGGAAAATTAATTAAATCAAATCGAATAATAATAAATGTAGAAATAATAAACTTCAAGTGCTTCAGCACACGGAGAAACCCAGCTCAAATACAAATTATTCACTATTTCCACTTACGGATACCTCAACGCTTCTGGACCCCGAATCTACTTTTCACACTTTTCTTTTTACTTATAACCGGACTTCGTATCACCACTGGATTCAAGTAACAAGTAACAAGTGTTGATGCTGATTTTCATCGCATCTTTTATAGATCCCGAATGTATGACCAAACTAGACAAAAAAGCCCAGTAAGAAAGGGGCGGTTTTTTGTCCGATGAACTGAAACTGGACCGAAAATCTGAAGGATGATTTCGTTCCTGATACAAAAAATGATTTGGTTTTTCCCATCCCGATCTTTATTTCTTTTTCGTCTTTTACAAAAACTATCACCGGAGCTTTTCACCCTTTTTATAAAATCTAGAGAAAAACTCTGTTATTTTTTATGCATGAAGTTGACGTGAATTCCAGTAGCTTTGGGTATGTACCTTAATTTCTAACAGGGAATGAAATATTTTGCCAGACCGGCACCAATAGAAACCCCAAATAGGCAGGGACGTACCAAAGTTAGGTTAAATATACTTTAGCCGCGCTTAGTAACGGAGCTCTAAAAAAATGCTTCGTTACAATATATATATATATATATATATATATATATATATATATATATATATATATATATATATATATATATATATATATATATATATATATATATATATATATATCAATACAACATACTCGACTTATTATTGTGCGTTTATTTACAGTTCGAAAACACAACACAATAATTCACTCCAAAAATTAAATACATGAATCCAAATTCACTCTCCCAAATAAACCGCATACCGCACTTCACTAAATAAAAATCCATCTTGAACTCTCTCATATGAACAAACCACTACTGTACTATTCTTAAATGAATGTATCTACGCGATGCAAGGCTGTTCCTATAGTCAACAGACAAGTTTGGAACTCACTGGACTGTCGTTTTCTGAATTACCTGAAACTACTTGGAATTCGCGACGGTTCGGTGGGAAAGTTCCGTGACGTCAACCAGTCCATACTCGTCAAATTAATCAGTCGTAAATAACGAAGAGTGGCTCAGTGAATTCGTAAAAATATATATATATATATATATATATATATATATATATTTTTTTTTTCTGTTCAAGCTTTCGAATTTCTAATTAATCAGGAAATAGATATCAATATTGGTAAAAATGTAGGTATGAAATAGTAAAAAAAATCAGATAGAAAACTTGTTATAAAAATAATTGAAAAGGATGTTCTGCTCAGCAGATCATTAAAAACATAAACAATCATGTGACAGGAACGTCTGTCACTCTTCATACTGATGTGTGCAGTGACAGTGACTCTTGACATCTTACAGTAATGCCAATTTTAAATTATCTATAAAAAAAGATCTTCTGTATTTTTTGCGTCCGACAGAACGCGTTTTCCAAGATGCCGATTGGACTAACGTGCCAGCAGCTGCTCTTCCAGTTCAAAGTAGAAAACTATTTCTAGTTTGTCACTTCTTCTTGGAAGCCAGAATGATGGAATCGACGATTTTTCAATAACGTAATTTTCTTGACAAGCTTCTCCTCCTCTTGTTGTTTGTCAAATGGTGATCTTTCTGGTGGTGGTCGAATGAGATTGACTTGACCAGTTCATTACTCTGCGGAGACAAATACGTCACTTCCTTTGGCAATCAATTTAATGGTGTCCTCGGATTCATTTGGTGACAAATGATTCAAACATTGTCTGATGGTTCTTATTATGTCGTCAGCCGTGTCTTCTCTATCTGAATATACGCTCGTTTTGCAGTCTGCTACCCACTCGACTCACTCGCATATTCCAATGATGTCAACTTTCCAAACTGTTATTCAATAAAAAAATACATCAACAGTTCTCAAATATAGAGGGCATGAATGAAACACAAAATGTATCTGACCTATATAAAAAAAAACTATTGATTTCGATTCGATTATTCGTTATTTTTTCCAGTATAATGATAGTATAATATCTGATTACGACTACCTTTTTTCATTTAAGATCATATACAGTATCGAAAAACATTTATCTGGGGTACGGACAGAAATCTACACGTGCAACAAGGAACTCAATGATATGATAATACCACATAAACAAGAGAGACGCACTACTGTGCGCCCTCCTGTGCGCCCTCCTGTTACCCCACCCAACACATTAACTGACCACGTGGCAATGCTACACAGCGCACAGCGAATCGACTCTGACTCTCCTATCTCTGAGAGATAAGTGCCATGTGAACTGGAATGAATAGAAAAATCGAATTTAAACGGTTTTCCTCACATAAAGGATTCAATATAAAATTGAACCAGAGAAAGGTAGAGACACAACTACTTTCCTGGCAAATACCACGCAGAACGTTGAATGATATTCACCTGAAAATCCATGCATACTTCCATATAATATCAATGGACATTGAATGCAAATGTTTCTTTCTGATAAGCTCGATTATGTTTAATTTATGTCGTGTTCACCTAACAATCCGCATACCGGTTTCAGGCTTCTTGGCCCTCATCAGTACGGAGTAGTCAACCAGCCAAAGGTCCAAAGAACTCTGGCTGAAGTGAGACACAACGTAAACAAACCATCATCGATCTTGTAACACCTATAGGTACGCCGGAAAAGATAAACTTTAACTGGCGGTACCTAGTGACAGGAAGAAACACTCCGAAAATCTCCCACCTCGATAAGTTTCTAAATAAAAGATTCCTTCTCAGTAGGAGTGGTAAGCCCGTCTAGCATATAGTGAGAAATAAGTGCCATGTGAAGTGGAATGAATAGAAAAATCGAATTTAAACGGTTTTCTTCACATAAAGGATTCAATATAAAATTGAACCAGAGAAAGGTAGATCTCAGGTGAAAAACAACTACTTTCCTGGCAAATACCACGCAGAACGTTGAATGATATTCACCTGAAAATCCGTTGTGTCTCACTTCAGCCAGAGTTCTTTGGACCTTTGGCTGGTTGGCTACTCCGTACTGATGAGGGCCAAGAAGCCTGAAACCGGTATGCGGATTGTTAGGTGAACACGACATAAATTAAACATAATCGAGCTTATCAGAAAGAAACATTTGCATTCAATGTCCATTGATATTATATGGAAGTATGCATGGATTTTCAGGTGAATATCATTCAACGTTCTGCGTGGTATTTGCCAGGAAAGTAGTTGTTTTTCACCTGAGATCTACCTTTCTCTGGTTCAATTTTATATTGAATCCTTTATGTGAAGAAAACCGTTTAAATTCGATTTTTCTATTCATTCTACTTCACATGGCACTTATCTCTCACTATATGCTAGACGGGCTTGCCACTCCTACTGAGAAGGAATCATTTATTCAGAAACCTATCGAGGTGGGAGATTTTCGGAGTGTTTCTTTCTGTCACTAGGTACCGCCAGTTGAAGTTTATCTTTTCCGGCGTACCTATAGGTGTTACAAGATCGATGATGGTTTGTTTACGTTGTGTCTCACTTCAGCCAGAGTTCTTTGGACCTTTGGCTGGTTGACTACTCCGTACTGATGAGGGCCAAGAAGCCTGAAACCGGTATGCGGATTGTTAGGTGAACACGACATAAATTAAACATAATCGAGCTTATCAGAAAGAAACATTTGCATTCAATGTCCATTGATATTATATGGAAGTATGCATGGATTTTCAGGTGAATATCATTCAACGTTCTGCGTGGTATTTGCCAGGAAAGTAGTTGTTTTTCACCTGAGATCTACCTTTCTATGGTTCAATTTTATATTGAATCCTTTATGTGAAGAAAACCGTTTAAATTCGATTTTTCTATTCATTCCACCTCACATGGCACTTATCTCTCACTATATGCTAGACGGGCTTGCCACTCCTACTGAGAAGGAATCTTTTATTTAGAAACCTATCGAGGTGGGACATTTTCGGAGTGTTTCTTTCTGTCACTAGGTACCGCCAGTTAAAGTTTATCTTTTCCGGCGTACCTATAGGTGTTACAAGATCGATGATTGTTTGTTTACGTTGTGTCTCACTTCAGCCAGAGTTCTTTGGACCTTTGGCTGGTTGACTACTCCGTACTGATGAGGGCCAAGAAGCCTGAAACCGGTATGCGGATTGTTAGGTGAACACGACATAAATTAAACATAATCGAGCTTATCAGAAAAAAACATTTGCATTCAATGTCCATTGATATTATATGGAAGTATGCATGGATTTTCAGGTGAATATCATTCAACGTTCTGCGTGGTATTTGCCAGGAAAGTAGTTGTTTTTCATCTGATATCTACCTTTCTCTGGTTCAATTTTATATTGAATCCTTTATGTGAAGAAAACCGTTTAAATTCGATTTTTCTCTCCTATCTCTGTGTCGTGACGTCGATATCCCTTCCTCGAACGAGTCAAGGAGAAATTGTAATGCTCTCTCATTATATAGCAAGCTATTCTTTACGCTCTCATGAAACCACCATACCCAAGATAAATACTTTCTGATACTGTATTATATTGATTAGTGTTTACTGGAAATCAATGAACTACTAATGACGGATACTGAGTTGATGATGACACTTTTCGTGTGATGAAATCGATAGGCATCTCATTAATTATCACAATCTTGTGGAAAACAGAAATTACTGTCGCTGATTTTCACAAACTAAAAATGCACTTGAAGTTCAGTATATGTTCATCGTTCACATGACAATATATTTTCAACACTTCCAAATGATGAACATTCAAAATAATGCATAATCCAATTGAGAAAGTTTTTGTCAGTTATTCTTGTAGTATATACATTATAGTGACTTAACTGCAAAGACACGCTTGCAGTTACGTCACTGACATGATTCAGTGTTTAGTAACCTGGGATATTTCATCAAATACTTGTTCATATTGCTATTTCGTTTATGTGTGATTGGCTAATCAAACGACGCGAAGTATGAAGTCAAAAAAGACCACAGTGCGTTAAGCTTATGTCTGTCTCTCCAATTGAATATCACCGTCTCTGAACTAAATTACGCGAGAAATCGGAATGTTTATAAAGTTTGTTGTCACTCTAATATTCTATGGTGGTAGCAATTACGTTTTCCGCACAACTGAGATACAAAATGGAGCAACTAGAGTGGTTGATAAGTTCCACGGACTTCACCATCTGTGATATGAAATCAAGTGGAAGAGTATTAGGCTAGTTGTAACATTTTCAGTTAGCTGGATAATAGAGCCTTTAGAGGTATGTTGCTTGCAGAAATAGAATTGATGTTCTGGAACCTTGAGCCTTTTCACTAGATATTTTTCAATATTTCATAGAATAGTACGTAGCGAGATGGGGTCATATGCCCCAATGTCTTTGGGTGCTTTAGGTGCTTTACCTGGTTTCGAAAAAATTGAGATTTAAGCTACCTTTCAGGTATCAGGTACATATATAAGTCTGATAGTTCCTTGTCTTTTTCTTGGGATTTGAATTCCTTTCCATCGCATAGAACTTTTCATATGATTTCTGGGTATCTCCTTAACTCTTTTATATCACTGCCATTATTCGGAATATTTCGGCAAAGGGGTCTGTGAACTACACCGTTTTCCGTCTATTATTTCTGATCCAGACAGATTGAATCACTTGGTTTTCATCATGTATCCATGCTTGAGAGCAAGTTCATTGCAGTTATTTTATTCTGAACGATTCGAAAGCAGTCGAAAAATCAACAATGTTTCAATTGACCTCTTGTTTTGGAGAGCTGTGACAGTGCACGAAGCTTGATCGCATCTCAATTGGATTTAATCCTCACTTTCCATTATTTTATTTGTGTAGGAGTCATAGAAATGGATGATTTATTTTCAAGGAACAAAAGTCATGTGAATAAACTAGTTCTTGGTACGCGAGTCAAACTCGCAATTGACTTTTTTTATTCGCTATGACCCAGTGCACTTCAGTAAGTCGTGAAATATTTTTGTTTCGATTATTAACAAATATTATGTGTGAAATAAAACAAGTTTTAGATGGTGACATCCATCATTTGCAAAATGAAACTCGATCTAACATTAACTTCAATAGGTAGAAACTATTTCTCATACTTTGACAAGTAGACAACAATTGTTAGTATATACCAGTACATGATTCTAGTCTCTCGAGTGATTTTATTTGATTTCGAAAAAGACTATGATGATTGGAAAACCATGAAACAACTGAAGGCGGATATTGGATTTCTCGATATTGAATAAAAATCACTCTTTTTTTTTATTATTATCTCTCATTTTCTAACTTCACTAGCTACTTTTCAATGAATATATTTTAGTTGCAGATTGTAATCATCGTATTCTGTATCGACTCTGCCACTAGGGAACCAGACAAATTGATTAAGTACTGCATCCTTCTTCGAAGAAAATTCCCTTTTCGATCGGAACAAAGTGGGAGGCTACAGGACTCCATCAATTTTCTTCAAGAGTTGTTGCCGAAAAGTACCGCTGCTAATTTTTTTCAGATCACTCGATCAACACTTCTCTCTCTAATAAGTGTAATCACTACATATTTCATTGTGATCATTCAGCTGTACATGACCAATTGATCATATTTTGCTTTCAATAACTCCAGCAATATATACGATATTTGATAATTTTATTATACATATATATATATATATATATATATATATATAAATACCTATATATGCAAATTACAAATATAAACTTTGACTGAATATTTAATATAATAAGTCCCAGAACACTTCCAATATTAATTATGGATTCAGACTAAATAATTACCGACCACTTTAACGGATTGGGTTATAGTAGTTGTCGATAAATGTTTCGTTTTTGACGTCCATCACATGTTTGTATTGTACATACATGTTATGAAAAAAATTGGTTATTACTCAAATACTTCATGACCACAATTTTATCATCATATTGATTTTTCACTTTAATTTACAATGACAGATGTCTAAAGATTTCAAAGTGAAAAAAATAGGATCATCACGAAAAATAATAGATTTCGACTTCATCAAACTCCACACTGCGGAATTACTTTGTTGATCAGACATAGTATCCAGGCATAGAGCTTGTTCGTTTCTGAATGGCAAAAGAAAACAAAATTTCGAATAAACATATTTGTGTACATCGATCAGTGCTTCATTTCATAATAAATGTGCATATATAATAACTGGCGACGATAATAGTTTTAAATGGAGTGAATCCACGGTACCAACTAAGATAAAGTGAACATTGTCCAACCGTTCTTTCGCCATTTAGAAACGAATAAGCTCTCTCTCTTCTGTTTCCTGACACCCAATTTCAGTTTCAGGTCGATTTCAGGTCAGGAATCCTGAGTGCTCCGTTGAACTTTCACTTTTCAATCACTTTGTAACGCTACCAAATTCAAATAAAAAAATCCGATGGCGCGTCCAATCGGAAGATGTGGATTTCCCAAAATATTGCTGAACAATGTATGCCATTCTGACCTGATATTTATGATTTATGTATGTCAGAGCAGAATTAACTATTGCCAACGTCAAATGGAAGCATACTGGGCGAAAATTTTTTATAAATTCATTGACAAATATCATTTTATTAAGTGTTGCGGAGCTCAGAGAGCTGTATTGAAATACATAGACATAGTTTGCCAATAGTGGAAATTGAAGTTGAGAGTTTTTCAATTTGTCAATAGTTATAATGTTTTAAACTATGTCATCGATCTGTCTCACTCGAAATATTGAGGAGAAGTTTGTTTTTGCAAAATTCCTCTCCATTTGATTGCCCAAATGGGATAGAAAATATCCTGACTCTATCAGATGAACTCACTATAGGCTAACCCATGCCACATTTAGTGGGTCGAATATCCGTCACATGTTCAAACTCACCAAACTGTTTCTTTCAGATTTCTACCTCTGGCTTTAGTGGGTTTGACAGGTGGTGCTTGTGCTGGAGTTAAGTTGGCACTGGTACGTGGATTTATCCGCACGCCTGAGTTGAGACATTTTGATCAATCCATTCGGGTGGCAGGCATTATTTGTTGTCTGTATAATTTTTTCTGTGATTATGAAGAAGTTGATTGAATTTGCGTCGCAGCAGGCATTTGCATAAGAAACCTCGTATTGAGATGCTTTACACGATTATTCAACGAATATAATCATCGAGGAATTAGCCAGGAAAGTAGTAAGTTTCTGATGGATATTCAACCCACTTTACTAACCTATAAAAGAAGTTCCCTATCAGCTGATGCTTTCATTGACGAAAAAACAGCCCCAAAAGAGTCTTTCGATAAATACCATATCTACACGTTAGAATATAACCCCATCATGTTCAAACCAACAATAATTTTCCCGGAATATAATGAAATTCCCTCTTATAATAATGCACTCCTCCAATCCATACTGCGTTACCCCAAATACTGCCATAAATATACAGATGGTTCCAAATTCTTGCAGGAAACCGGCTCAGCATTTCACGTCGCACACACAAACCATAACTTTCTGTTCAAACTACCAAATTTCTGCAAGGTGTACAGTGCTGAATTAATAGCTATCGAACATGCACTAAAATGGCTTACAGAAAATAATCAGTTTGGAAATAGTATAATCCTCCCAGATTGTAAGTCTGTACTGGGCGCTTCAAATAATTCAAACTCTTACAGAATATATAATTCGCATAATTTCTGCAACGCTGAAAAACATCTCCAAGTCTTACATAATTTAAACGTAGGCAATTTTTGTGTGGGTTAAGGGTCACTGTGGAGGCGCAGGAAATGATACAGTAGACACATCAGCCAAGCAGGTATTCCATCAAACGAACTAGTTATTACTCCTTATAAAAATTTGATCAGCTCAGTAAAGAATAATATTCGTGTTACTTGGGAGAGACACTGTAATCCATAACTCCTCGTATTCCTCACTTAGCAGACATGAGATTAACAAGAACATATTCGGTTGTTATAACACGACTTGAATTGAATCACAGAAAATTTCTTTCATATCTCCACAAAATTGGCCTAGCTGAAACACCCTATTGCTCATGAGACAACATTTCAATTTGTGACCTAAACCATATTTTTTCCGTATATTTTTCTTTTGCAGCAGAAAAAACCAAATACTTCACTCAGTCAACAACACAAAAATATTTTTTATGCGATAATCAAATTATTGACTCATATTAAACTTGACATTTGAGGACCATTATTTCTCTCATGCGAGGACGGAGGGCGCAATACAAAACCGTTGAATTTGTACGCCCCACATCTCGAAGGTCATCATCACAAAATACAAATTCAATAACTTATTTGAAATAATTTGATCAAAGTCTGAGGCAAATGCATTCTATCTAACACACACACACACACACCGCAAGCACGCACGCACGAGATGTTCAATATACCTTTCGAAACAAAAATATCCTTGTGCCCACAGGAAGACTAAACGACGAACCAAAATTCGGTCCGGAAGCATTCAAATATTTTTGTTGTGTTAATCCTATCGAAATTCCTAATTTGAAGAAAACGATTTCACCTGTTATTTCCAACTCCCAATTGTTCAATAATTTGGTCAAAAATTTTTCTCTTTCCATCGTACAACGTGCCATGTACGAGGGTTCGAAAAATACCAGGCTCGATCCATAGAATTGTAATTATAATATAGGTACTGACTAGAACGCGCTTAGTTTACTGCGCACCCGAATTTTGTGGCACCCTTATGCGATAGGCAAGGAGGACACCATACAATGAAAAAGTGCATGACTTCATAAGCATATTACATGCGTGCGACGAATCTATTTGTAAACATAGCGGCGTTGTCGGTTGACACTTATAAGTTAATTTCTTTGTGTTCGGTTTGGATGTGTCTTTGTACTTTGTTGTCTTTTTTGTTATAGTGATCATAGTGGATAAATTAAAAACTGTTATATGTAATGAAGTGTTACATTAGTTTGTAGAAGTAGGTAATGATATATCGCCTTTTCAGTGTATCCATAAAGTAACGCATACATTCATTATTAGCTAAATAAACAATATCATTAAAAATTCCCGAAACAGGTCGATTTTTTATTTTAATTTACTGTTTTTTCGAATAATAATCCATATACAGGGTGATCTACCTTCGAGTGATGACGTGGTTCTATTAAATGAACAACCTCATTTTTTTTATTCATGAGTTAACTTGCTGAACTGATTCCAAAAATATATCACAAGCTGCGTCAAATTGGTAGAGAGTGGGCAACAATACAAAAGGGGTTTTCAAAATTTTATTAGAAAGTTATACGATACTGTATTTTTACATAAAAACGAAATGAAGAATAAACGTATTAAGAATTATTATATGAAATTACGTAGTTATGCAGCTACTGGATACACTACCAAAATTACATCAAATGTTGCGGTGCGCCTTCAGCGGTCTAAATTATTGGCTATTTGAATATCAGGAGCAAGCTGGGTCAAATCAGGAATTAATGTATTTTGTAAGAAATCCAGATGCCGACAAAATTACATCTCGTCTTGTTGATTATTTCATTAACTGTAGGTCTACCTTGGTTTGGCGCATCCCTCACATGTCCTAATTCTTTGTATTTTCGCTCTATTCTGCTTACAGTAGATCGTGGAATAGGTTCACTATCTTGGTGCATTTCATGGAATAATCTGCATACATCTTGTTGAGTCTGCATCATATCGCCAACACCAATCATAATTAAAATTGCAATCCTTTCCCTTTCAGATAAAGGCATTTTCAAGAAACAGTTTTAATATGATACATTTTGAAGCATCAACAATACAGAATTAAAAAAAATGGCGAAAATTATCTCAAACAATGAAAATATACGGTATAGTCGAGAGGCAAAAATCACCAATATAAAACTTTTCAACAAATTAAACCGAAAAACGGAATTGAAAAGCAAAAATAAAATAAACCTCCTTAGTCCTGATAACTAAGCTCCTAAACTAATGTAAGTAACTAATTTTGAGTCGGCGCCAAACAAACAAGCTAGGTTAAGCGTAAAATGAGGGCATCGAGATGCACGGTGACATTCTGATAATTTTTTTGAAGTTACTTAATGATCTTCGTTGATTATTCGTTTGGCGCCGACTCGAAATTAGTTACATACATTAGTTTAGGAGCTCAGTTATCAAGACTAAGGAAGTTCATTTTATTTTTTGATTTTCAGTTCCGTTTTTCGTCGGTTTGATTTTTTGTCAAAAAAAATTATTTTTCAATTTTTTGAGACTGAAATATACTAATTACTACCTACTTAACTTTTTATTAATTCCAAAATACCTACTTACCCACCGTACTTCAACTAATAACAGTTAAATAATACGATTATCTACCACAACTATTCATTGTTATATAATATACATTATTTTTGATAGTTCTGGAAAGTTCATTTCATCACTTTGTATATAATTCCATCCTTCCATAGAATGTTATTATTGTGACGGATGTAGAACAGAAATAATGACAATAGCGATCTGTCAATGTCAACTACATATGTGTGCCAATGTTCACAAGTGAAAAATCAATCATCCCCCATTTTTCTACCCATAGGGGTGGAATAATTCATACCGAACGCAAATATGATCAACTATGAGGTATACCCTAGGTAATAAAAAAAATCATCCAAATCGGAAAACCCAGTACAAAGTTATGCCTGATAGAATCGGTTAACGGATAAAATGTCAGAGGGTGAACGATAAATATTTTCCATTTTGCCACCCTTAGGAGTGGATTTTTTTTCAAATACAAATGGGACCAACTTCGGAGTATGCCTGATCCAATGAGGTTATGCGTGGTCATACATAAAAAATGGATAAATACAATGTTAAAAATATACCTCAGAGGGCAGTGTCCAGTGAGAGTCCCGTTACCAATTTCAAGTATTTCTTATCCAACTCGAGAAGCTGTTCGACTTTCTTTGGCGATAGGCTCACTAGCCTTTTCGCTTATTGTTTTTATCCTGGCACTTTATTCCAGTGAGATTTCATTTCATGTTTCCCAGCTTCGGAACTCTTCTCTCTTATGGACTTGAGAGATTCCACAGAAGGTTTATGAGTCAGGAAATTGTGTGTTTGTTATTCTTTTGTTATCTCTGAACCCCTATGATCTGGCACCCACATCAAATGTGACCTTATAACTTACTCATTTCTCAAATATTGATATAATAGTGCAATAAAAAATCTTGATAGAAATACCTATTCAATTATAAGGATATGTGAAACATGTCTCATATATCTTCATATAATAGAGTAAACATTTTTTATATAGGTATATAACATTTATATTCATAATTCCATGATGGTGTTCCTCGAACCATGACCGAGAGGAAATTTTTATCGAAAATTTGGAAAACAAAAATGATAATTTCTATTGCGGATGCAGCTTCGCTACCCTGTATGGATTAGTAGGTAACCCATCAGTCCAGAGAGTGCCTGGGACGCTCAAAACGCGAGGGGTCGTCTATGTTATAATCAGTGGCAAGTTCTGAAGTGATAGATTTTCGATAGTGCGAAGCCCTTTCATTAGGAAAGTATATTATAACACAAGTGTATAAGTGAGCCTTCAATGCACGCGCAACGAGTTTGAGGGCACGACACGGAGCGGAATGCCCTCAACTTTGCAAGTGCTTTAAAGGCACTCATACACGTATATCATACGTTATTTTTTATTATACCTGCATCATAACTTCAATAACAATGCTGGGAATGAACTTCAGATCAGGATAATGTTCCTTATATTCCAATACATCTAATCAGGTATTTATTATTTATTTATTACAACTTTGGGATACATATAGGTTGGAAACCCAACAATAGTTTCCGCTAATTCACTATTCTATAAAACCATACATTAGTTACTGAAATTATTATTATAAAATTATACATTGAAAAAATGAACAGAAATACGTGTTAGCCCAATACTAATAGCTAGACATAATACAGGAATATGTTTTTCACTTTTTGTTCAAACGGAAGTAAGGATAAGCAATAGATATCAAAATTGTTGCAGTATTTGTTGAAATTGACACTTAGTCTAATGATTGGAGAGTTACAGCCAAAATTAGTGATTCTGTAATCAATATTCAGAAAAAATTAGTTTTGAATATTTTTAGCAGGGATGTGTATAAAGAAAAGAGATAATAATGTGGGGGAGTCAAAGTGTCATGTGGGGGAGTCATAGTGACTTCAAACATGAAAACTAGGTCAGTAGTTAATCTGCGTTTTCGATCTCCAAGATACCGAACGATTGTCTCATCAGGACAAATCATCAAATGATATGTTTCATCAATTTTGAGATTGAGGAATCTTTCAAATGTATTTTGGACTGTTTCTAATCTGATTTTATATATATCATATCTGGGGTTCCAGATTATATAAAATTTAATCTGCTGTAAACGAATTCAAAGTGAAGAGCTACAAGTGATTCAGCAGATTTAAATTTTGCAAATACGAATGGGGAAACCCAGCATTTTTTGCATTTACTAATGATATGGTCAAAGTGTTTAACAAAGGTCATCTTGCAGTCTAAGAAGAGTCCTAAATCTTTATTTCGTATACTCTGTAAAGACAGTATTCGATATCTCCTAATTGGGTTCAAACTTCTGTACGTTTCTTGTGAAAGAAATTTTGGACATTTGTTCAAATTCAAAATATTCTATTTTGTTGAAATACTGGGAGAACTGCTTCAGATTAGAGTTCAGCTGGGCGCAATCATCTCATTACATGATTCTGAAGAATATTTTTTTAAACAAAACGTAACT